>PVIY010006312.1:0-88493 GCA_004026745.1 Myrmecophaga tridactyla | reverse complement strand
GTGGGGCTGTGCTAGTGAGGGTGGCACATTCAAGGAGCATGGCTTGGCTTTCTTCCTTGTCCCTGTCTCCCCATCTGTGCTCTCCTGAGGGCTCTGGGCTTCAGTTTGGGAATGGACGCATTAGGCTGTTTGCACCAGCCAGATGGTCTTCAGTTCTCTGTGTCTCAGTTCTTCAGCTTTTGCAACGAGGGCCTTCCTATGTGGTGTAGAAGACCCTCCCAGGTCACTTACACCTGAAATCGCCACCTCAGTCATGCTCCCATCCTTTCTCTAGCTATTACTTGGAGCAGGGGTAAACTTGACCTAACCTATTTCACCATTTTCCTGGAACTCCAAACATAAGAATTGAATTCGAGAGCATAGGTTATCAGGTGGGGGCCTATTGTAAATGTTCCCCGATTGTAAGCTCTTACAGCAGCAACATCTATTCCTGAGTTATACCTGTTATTTATAACTTCTGAGGTGCTGAGCTCTTTGTGTATAACCTGGTCCTTACTTTGGGTAATTGTGTGACACGTGAGACTCAGAGCTAGACTTCTATAGCTATGAAAGTCAGCGTTACCCCATATAGCAACTGTTAAAAAAAATACACTGAAAGACTTCAATTGGAGATATGCATGAAGCTGATAGGGGTAGAAGTAAGGTAAATCAGACTAAAGGGTAAAGGATGATATTGGCTGTCATTTAAAATTTCAACTTCTATATGAGACCAAAGGAAGAGATGTTTATTAGGTGAAAAATTTATATTTTTGGTAATACACTATCTAAACTAACTTGTCTGGGCAGCTTATTTGAATATCCTAGCTACATGAAAACTTGAAAAGGGAGTGAGAGCTTTTTGGATTGTACAGCATGTTGCTGTGATGCCTGATACATCCCAGAGTGATCTGGGCAAAGGATTAAAAAGAATTTGCAAAGTTCCTTTGGGGGACTGGGGAAAAAAGGTGGAAATATTAAACTTCCCCACCTGGGGAAGACTTGATATTCTTGCAAGCATGAGGGACTGCCAATTTGATGGATCAGGCCCTCAATCTTGGGGCTTGCCCTTATGAAACCTATTCCTGCAAAGGAGAAGCTAAGCCTAATTAGGATTATGCCTAAGAGTCAGCCCCAGAGAACCTCTTTTGTTGCTCAGATGTGTACTCTCTCTCTAAGCCCACACTCCACAGTTAAACTCACTGCCCCCCGCTGTGTGGAACATGACTCCCAGAGGTGTAGTTCTTCCTGGCAATGTGGGACAGAGCTCCTGGGGATGAGCTGGGACCCAACATCGTGGGACTGAGAAAACCTTCTTGACCAAAAGGAGGAAGAGAAATGAAATGAAATAAAGTTTCAGTGCTGAGAGATTTCAAATAGAGTCAAGAATTCTTTCTGGAAGTTATTGTTATGCCATATATAGATATCCCTTTTCAGTTTTTGGCATATTGGGGTGGCTAGAGGGAAATACCTGAAACTGTTGTACTGTAATCTAATAGCCCTGATTCTCGAAAATGATTGAATAATTAAAAAGCTTTCAAGGTGTGACCATGTGATTGTGAAGACCTTATGACTAACACTCCCTCTATCCAGTGTATGAACTGATGAGTAAGAACAAAAAAAGACAATAAATGAATAATAAGGGGAAGGGGAGCATGGGATATTTTGGGTGTTCCTTTTTACTTTTATTCTTATTTTTTTCTTTTTGGTAATGAAAGTGTTCAAAAATCTATTGTGATAATGAATGCACAGCTATATGATGATACTATAACCACTGATTATACAATTCAGATGATTATATGGTTATATTAATCTATAATATATCAATAAAATTGCACTTAAAAAACAAAAAGTATCAATGAAGTATTTTGTAAAAGTTATAAACTTCAAATATAAAGCAAATTAACATCATCATTTTTAACTAGATTTATTCTTTTATACCTTAAATTAAAACATTCCCTTTATTAAAAAGAGGAGGAAAAGAGAAATTTATAAGGAAATAAATACATAAGCCCACAACTCAGAATTAGTATAGTCATGTATGTATAGCCTTGAAGATTATTTGCTATACCAACACACACAAATATGGATATATGTCTGTTTTTTACAACAAATTAAATCATATCATACATAATTGTTTTGTTATTTGGTTTTTAAGGCTAGTTTCTAAATATGTCCAACATTTTAGAATTGGTTTTATGAGGAAAATTATCAGACTATTGTCTTACAATATGGAATTTAAGTGACTTAAATAAATTTAACACTAAGCTTTTAGGTTGCTATTACAAAGAAATTCAACCACTCATATATTTTTTTTGTAAAATGAATGTATATTGTATTTTGTTGTCTTCAATCACTTAAGTCAACATTGGTTAAAAATATCTTTTAAAATATCCACTAAATATAAAGATGGTAAAACCAGGATAGTGCTTTTCAGGAAGCCATCTACTTCCATATGTGTAACTTATAACAAAGAGCCCTTAAATATTATGGTTCACCCAAGAAAGAGCCATCTGGTCATTATTTTTCATTCTGCTACCTCCACCTTATTCTGCTGGTCAGTAGGCCCATCATCTCTTCTCCCAAATTAGGGAATTCTTAGTTACTACAAAGGTCAAGTTGGGGCAGTCTGTATTAAGAAAATGGCAATGGAAAGAGGAGAGACAGAAAAGCTTATCCCCCATATATGTAACTCTCCCCCAGCCACCACTGAAGTGCCACTTCACAACTCATGGGCTTTTGAAATGCAGAATTATCGTTCTCTTCTTTGTAGAAAAAGCTGTGATAATTTTCCTTTTGGGTACAACTTTGATTTTCTCCATGGAGAAAATAATAAAAGAAAAATTAAATTATCTTCTTACCCATTGGCCATTTTTTTACAATTGTAGCATTAACATTCTTGGAAATTTCCAAATATATGATTTGTTCTTTTAAGTTCAGGCAAAACTGCTGATAGAGCTGTTCTGTGCAAGTGCAGGGGATATGAGAAAACTTGGTTCAAGGTTACAGGTAAGAAAAGAGGAATAAAAAGCAGGGGTGCCATTGGAGTTAGGAGAAAAGGGAATGTGAAGGTAACTCAATGACTGCCTTTTCTCAAATAAGTAATATCTTAATGTTACCATTTCCTTAAGTACATTGATTATATGTGTGATCATCTTTTACCATTTTTTAATCACAAAAGTCATATTTTTATTTGTATTATTAATTTCTCACTTTTCTAACAAAAGTTCTTAAAACACTGTATAACACATAGTTTAAGAACATTATTATAAATAAGCTACATTATGATAGAAAAGTGGTATTTTGCCAAATTTGGCTCTAAATAACGTATTACATCTTCCCTAATTACTATGATATTAAATACCAGCTAAGCTACATATTAGAGAAGTTGCAAAAAAAAAAAAATACATCTTTAAAGAAAAAGCAGAGTACATGTAGGAAGTGAATGATATCACAACAGCAATATGAGAAAATATAAGAAATGACCTTCATTTTATGGCATAAAATGGGACAGTTATTGCATTTCTGTTTTTTGGTTTGCTGTATGGCATGGTCATGTTTCATTATTTTTCCATGTTTATGTATCCCGTTATTGCAGCACCATTTGTTGAATTTTTGTTTGTTTGCTTGTTTGTTTTACTTGTTTGTTTTGATTTGGGGAAGTGCATGGGCCAGGAATCGAACCCAGGTCTCCTGCATGGCAGGTGAGAATTCTACCACTAAACTACCAGTGTACCCCCCAGTTATTGCATTTTGAGGACAAGAAAATGTACTAGCAGATATATTTTGCTATTATCTGAAATCTCCGTAAGAATAGTGTGTATGGAGTCTTAGGAAACACAACAAGTAGGAAACATAACACAACCTGTGAACCTCAGAACAACTTCACAACATAGACCACAACGAACGGCATTTTTATGGTATAGTTGTCTACAGGTTGTCCATCCAAATCAAGTACCGCATCGTTTTCCTAAATGGAAAAACATTTTCTTTGAGGTTTGTATATTAAGAACTTTTTGGAGTGGAGCCTTGGAATAAATCTTATTCTGTTATAATTGGTTGCACCTGAAATGCTCTTCAATTAGCTTGTGTAGATTAGTCAAGGGTTAATATTCAGGGTACTGGAGTATTCAGAGTAATGAAGGGTCTCTGTTTTTGATTAACTGCAGATGAGGCTGATGTATTTAATCAATGACAAATGTCCTTTCACAGCAAATAAGTACACTTTAGCACATGGACCATTATAACTTCTCTTTAGCAAGGGAAAACTTTCAACATATTTATCTGGCTAATAATGAAAATACCATGATACTGGAGAGGTGATGTGTTCTACTTCTTTCCACTCACAGCAGTACCTACACAGGGCTGCCAAAATGATCAGGTTACTATAGGGAACAAAATAGTCCATTGGTTTTCCTATAAGATTATAGTTATTTTTACTCTTAGGAAGGTGAAACTTAGTGGAATAATAATCCAGAAGTAGTGAAATATTATCTAACCCAATAAAGATCATTGAATCAAGCAAATAATTTAAAATGGTAAACTTTGAGAAAGGAAGAGCAATATGTAAAGCAGTGAATCATCTTCCTCTTTTCTAGGAAAGAAAGATGAATATTATCTAGGGCCATGGATTCTACTTTTCTATACCTTCTCACCACCCATTACAAATCTGAGACCACTCTGACTATGTTCTCTCTTTCCTTTTGAATATCTACTGTATCATCCTGCTAATAAAATCACCTAGTCATTGCTCAGCTTCATGCTTGCCCACTGACTTGTCTCATGAAGATGAGAAAACCCTCTTCCACAAATATGACTTCCCTTTATTGCAAATTCTTTTCCTAGGGAGATATGGAAAAATCCAAAAGATGCATCTTGCCAGCTAATTGAAACCAATAGGTATCTTCATCCTCTTTACCTTAATATAAAAGACATGAAAGTTTCTGTGCAATGTCCTTACTTAGTAAAATAGGCGTGCATTATGAAACTGACTCCATTCCTATGAGAAAAGTAGAAAATGTCTGCCCAAATAGCATATTTGTTATATTTACTTTCACATTACACATTTATTACCATTTAAGGAAGAATTTGTTTTTTTGTTACACAGACATGCATTTCATTTGACTATCAACCATTTCTTGGGGTGTATTTGATAGTCCCTACTCAACCCTTTCTTCCTTGATGTCTTTGCATTTGGATTCTTCTTTCTTCTTTTCATTTTATTGAGTCTCTGGACTTTTGACACTCTACTAACCTTGTATTCGTAGCTCTATGAGGAATTTCAATAATTAGAGAAAAGTCAATAATGAAAATAAAAACCTGGCCAAAGATCCAGTCATTTGCTCTCCACAACTCATCTCTCAGCACTATCATATATTCTTCATCAAGCTGCTCAAAAAATTAATTCATCCATGATTGTAAAATTTGTAGTGTTCTAGTTTGCTAGCTGCCGGAATGCAATATACCAGAAACAGAATGGCTTTTTAAAAGAGGAATTTAATCAGTTGCTAGTTTACAGTTCTAAGGCCAAGAAAATCCCAATTAAAACAAGTCTATAGAAATGTTCAATCAAAGGCATCCAGGGAAAGATACCTTGGTTCAAGAAGGCTGATGAAGTTCAGGTTTTCTCTCTCAAGTGAGAAGGCACATGGTGAACACAGTCAGAGTTTCTCTCTTTCTGGAAAGGCTCATGGTGATCATGGTCAGGGTTCCTCTCTCATCTGGAAGGGAACATGGTGAATACTGTGCCATCTGCTGGCTTCTTCTCCTGTCTTCCTGTTTCATGAAGCTCCCTGGGAGGCATTGTCCTTCTTCATCTCCAAAGGTTGCTGGCTGGTGGACTCTGCTTCTTGTGGCTATGTCGTTCTGCTCTGCTTTCTCTGAATCTCCGATTCCCCAAAATGTTTCCTCTTTTATAGGACTCCAATAAACCAATCAAGACCCACCCAAATGGGTGGAGAAATGTTGTCGCCCAATCCAGTTTAACAACCACTTTTGATCAAATCACATCATCCAGGGAGATGATCTGATTACAGTCCCAAACATACAGTATTGAATAGGGACCATTCTACCTTTCTGAAATGGGATTTTGATTAAAACATGGCTTTTCTAGGGGGCATACCTCCTTTCAAATCAGCACATTCCACCCTCTGGCCCTAAAAAAGACATGTTTTTTCCATATACAAAATACATTAATTTCATAACAATATCAGAGAACCTTAAACCATTTCAATAGCAATATACATGAAATACAAAGTTAGTAACAGTACAAACTCCTGTCAAAGTTAATTACAGCATGGTCTGTTCTAAGACAAAGTTCTCTGGCTCTGGACCTTTCCAAATTTATAACAAATTATTTGCTGCCAACATACAAAGTAGGACCAGTCATAGGATACATATACATGTTTCCATAGGGAAGAAAGAACGCAGGGGTCACCAGACCCATACAGTTTCAAACACCCACAGGGCAAAGTCCATTAGATTTCAAAGTCTGAGAATCATTTATCCTTGGGGCTTCTGAAAGCGGCAGTCCCACCCGCAGTCCCACCCTTTCCAAGGGGCTACACAGAGGCCTGCCTCTCTTCGCATGCAACCTTGGGGGACATTGGGGAGACCACCTTTTTCTCAACTCCACCCTCTCCAAGCATCGGGGCTGCACCTTGGCTTTCTGCAATCTCTGGGACACACGCTGAACCCCTCCATGTGGTGGCAGCCAGGCTCTCCCCAAACACCAAAGAATGTGCTTCACCCTCTCCAAGGCGTGAGGCGGCATGACTCTTCCACTGCAACCAGATGGAAGGCCCATTCTCTGCCTTTGGGGCAAACTCACCCTCTCCATGGGCTTGGGTGGGTCTGCTCTCCTGGACTGAGAGTTCTTGACTTCAGACCTCAGTCTCCATGGTTTTGCTTATGAAGTTATTTTTCCTCTAATGTGTCCCTTCTCTGAACCACCCAGTCCAGACTGGCAGCAGCTCTGTTTATACAGGTCCCACAGCACTCTTGTTGGCTTCCTATGCAGTAGCCTCAGATCATGCCCATCAGACATAAGGAGTTTCCACAAATCCTTCCTGGATAACTCCAGGTCCAATCCTGGCTTTCTCTGAGATGGCTGACTGGTTCCACATATGGTCAAATCCTCACATGAAGCACTATTTTCTGCGGTCTCCACTTCTGGAGGCCCAGAATTTTCCAGGACATCAATTTCTGGTTTCTTTGTACTCAAGAGTTCAGTTTTCAGCTTATCTCTCTCCTGTCACATTTCACCATAAGCTATGAGGAGAAACCAGACTGCACTTTCCACATTTAATTTGGAGATCACTTCTGCTAAACATCCAAGTTCATGGCTTTTAAAATCTGCCTTCCAATCAAAGCCACTAGACAATTTTGCCAGATTATCTGCCATTTTAAAACAAGGATTACCTTCCTTCCAGTTTGCAATAACATGTGCCTCATTTCTGTCTAAGGCCTCATCAGAGGTATCTTCAGAGTCTACATTTCTACCAACAGTCTCTTCAAAACATTCAAGGCCATCTCTATCAAGCTTCTCACAATTCTTCCGGAATCTTCCCTTTATCCATTTAAAAAGCCATTCCAACATGTTTGGTATTGGCAAACTGCAGCAGCAGCACCCCACTCTCCGGTACCAAAACCTGTTCTAGGTTGCTAGCTGCCGGAATGCAATATACCAGAAACAGAATGGCTTTTTAAAAGGGGAATTTAATCAGTTGCTAGTTTACAGTTCTAAGGCCAAGAAAATGTCCCAATTAAAACAAGTCTATAGAAATGTCCAATCAAAGGCATCCAGGGAAAGATACCTTGGTTCAAGAAGGCTGATGAAGTTCAGGGTTTCTCTCTCAAGTGGAAGGGCACATGGTAAACACAGTCAGAATTTCTCTCTCATCTGGAAGGGCACATGGTGAACACGGTCAGGGTTCTCTCCCATCTGGAAGGGAACATGGTGAACACAGCGTCATGTGCTAGCTTCTTCTCCTGTCTTCCTGTTTCATGAAGCTCCCTGGGAGGCATTGTCCTTCTTCATCTCCAAAGTTTGCTGGCTGGTAGACTCTGCTTCTTGTGGCTATGCCATTCTGCTCTGCTCTCTCTGAATCTCCCATTCTCCAAAATGTTTCCTCTTTTATAGGACTCCAATAAACTAATCAAGACCCACCCAAATGGGTGGAGACATGTCGTTACTCAATCCAGTTTAACAACCACTCTTGACCAAATCACATCATCCAGGGAGATGATCTGATTACAGTCCCAAACATACAGTATTGAATAGGGACCATTCTACCTTTCTGAAATGGGATTTTGATTAAAACATGGCTTTTCTAGGAGGCATACCTTCTTTCAAACCAGCTCATGTAGATTACTCAATCTATATACCAAGCCCTGACCTGTCTTTACTGCTTCCTGAATTTTTTTTTGTTTTAATGTCCACCGCCCTTTTAAACTAAACATGCTTAAAACACGATATGTGTTCTTTCCAAAATTAGTCCTCCCTCAAGTTTTTAATATTTTTGTCAAAGTCATTGTCATTCTCCAAATTAAACTGGCTCTACTCCTTGAAGGAAATTCTGTCTTCTTCCTCTCTCTGGATTCTCTGTATGATAACGTCTATGTATGCATTCACAGAATTCTTTTCAAACCCTTTACATTTTCTTCTATTTCAGCCTTAACCACCTGGGAAAAGGGAGGAAGAGCAGCTGACTTATCATCCCTTTACTCTGTTTTCCCAAGGAAATGCCCTCAGTAGATTGAAAGAAAAGACCAGTGCCTACTGCCTAATCTTATCAAGTGGACCTCTGGATCATTAACTAATGATATTTGCTGGGAGGATGAGGCCTTATCTCTGAACCAAGGGCAGTATATTCCTAGCAAAGGAGTATCTATAATCAAGAGAATCCTGGGTCTACGAGGCATAACTCTCTGGAGAATATCAGGCAGGCTACATAACTCTCTGCCGTATAAAATGGAGACGGTTCATTATTAAATGTTCTTACTGAGTAAGGGGATCATAAGGACCACACAGAGACCTTATCATCATGGGACAGAGAGAACGACCTGCAGAGATGCCCATGACATTTCAGACCTCTCCCTGCTTCGTCTGAGCTTTTTTATTGCTTGTATCCTTCACACTATTAATTTGATATTAACATCTCTCATGGGAGTATGCCTTGACAATCTGATCCTATGTATTAACTCATTATCCATCAACTAGTGACAGTAACCAATATTGCTCCCTATCCCCTCCAATCCCCTGTGGAAACTGCCACAGACTAATTTTCATTGGGTGTCATTTTATGTCATTTATTTTCCTTGCTCAAATACCAATGGTATCCCAAGTTACATCTTAGCAAATAAAAATTAAGAAAAATCAATCCAGATGGATTAAAGATTTATATGTGAAAGGTGAAGTTATAAAACTTACAGAAAATATAGGAGTTGGTCTGAGATCCAACAGTCTCTTTACTGGGGTAGTGCCTATTCCAGAATAGAAAGGATTTCTTACACAAAATACAAAATCACTAATAATAAATATATTTTTTAAAAGTACACACTGAGATACAGAGACTGATGAGCACAGGCAGGTTTATCAGTAAGCACACACAGAGGGGGTCTGAATCATAGACTCCAGCCCATCTGGTGAGGACAAAGGAAGACCTTTTATATAACAGAGGGACTGGGGGCTTTGGCAGGTGTGGGGAATTGGCAGGTCCTCATTGGTCAGCTAAAAAGTGAGGATCAAACAAGAAGTTGGCAACTCTTCATTGGTGGGTTTCAAAATGTAAAAGTTGCTATGGTTTTGGCGGGGTTGAAACTGCTGGAGTTTGGGTGGGCACAGAGTGGGGGAATTTATCGCAGGAATGCAGTTGCCAGAGGGTGGATGCTGGGTCAAAGGGTTATCACAGGATCTGCAACTGCTATGTGGAAACATATGTTAAGGGATAGCTACATCATGGGGGGTGGGGGTTGAGGGTCCTGAGGAGTTCTAACAATAAAAATAAATTAAACTGATAAACTGAACAACATATAAAATGAGGCCTTCTATTAATCATAAGATACATAAAGAGGATGAAAAGACAAGCCACCAACTAGGAGAAGATGTTTGCAGCAGTTAAAACTAACCAAAAATCGGAATTCCTAAAATATATACAAATAAGAGGAATACAAGAAATTCAATAGCAAAATGGGCTAGCAAATTCATGAGAAGACACACTCATTATAATTAAATGAAACTTAAATTAACACCAAGGGGATATCATTTTGTATTGGCAAGACTTTCAAATCCTAGTAATATCAAGATTAAGATATAGAGAAGGAATTTGCCAAGGTTATTGATAGGAGTATAAATTGGTATAACCATTTTGGCAAGCAATGTAGTAAAACTGTATATGGGCATCATCTACCACTCAGTATTCCCCTCCTCGAAGTACTTACTCTTATATAGGAGATATGAACAGAATATTTATTTCAGAAACTAAAAGAAAAATAGAAAAGAAGAGAAATAATCCAGTATGAACTTGTGGGAAAACATATACACAGAGTACAGTATATTAATCTGATGAAGTACATAAGAAATCACCTCAATATGTATAAATCTCAAAAACATAACATCGAGGGGGAAAAAGACCAAGAATCAGAAGAATACATACAGTATGATTTCCTTTATAAAATATTTAATATGTCTTTTAAAATATCTAAATATACACACATAGGTGGCAAACTATAGGGAAAGCAAGGAAATATAAAACTGATCATATTGGTTACCTCTGAGTATAGGGAACTCTGGGGCAAGAAAATGTGGGTAGCACATAGGTTTCAAAGATAATGATAAAGTTCTATGTATTAAAATGGATGAGGAATGCATAGTGTTCATTTTCTTATGATTCTTGATGCCCCACTAAATGTTAGAAATAGTATTTTATTTAATTTTTAATACAATCAATTATAAACCCATTTTAAAGCCCTGTGTAGTGAACTAGTAACATAAAACCTATGAAAATAATTAGTGTTTATTTGCCCATGCAAATTTGTAGGAAATCAGTCATATTTTAGAAAGAGTGATCTGTAGAGGTTTCATCAGTAGTCATTTCTTAAAATTGAAGGTTTAAAAGTTGATGTTTCCAGGGTTCTGCCTTTGGCCGGATACTCATCTAATTTGTCATGTACTTCATTGCAATCTCATCCACTTTCATGGTTATAGCCACCACCCAGTTGTTGGTGGTTCTCCAAAATATACTTTTCCTTTATGTTTCAGACTCATTCAAATGCATACGAGACAACTTTTTACTCAATTTTTATTTGTCCATTGTGTTTATATTATGCTTGTCCTGTTGCTTTTACACTAATTTTTTTCTTTATTAGAGGAGTTGCAGGTTTATAGAACAATCATACCTAAAACACAGGATTCCCATACACCACCCCACCACCAACCATTGTTGGCAAAGCCAACTTCTTTTGATGGTTAATAAGCACCTCCAAGACCACATGAGTCAACTGTAACTTCCTCTACCACACACATATTCTTCTAGTCTAGTGTTCCCTTTTGGGGTTAATTGCCTTTCTTATCCAAGTCAAAAACTTGAAAGTCATCTAATACTCCTTTCCCATCCTTTCATTAACAATCAATGACTAAATTGCTCTTTTATCTCTTTAATATTTGATGAATTTTTGCTTGCCCCTTCATTCACTGTATAGGGGCATGATACTAAGGGCCTCAACTTGTCAGTGAGTGCATGATTACAAATGTAAACATATGATACAATGCTATATAATTCTCTTCTCTTTAGTCTTGCCCATCTAAAATCCATCAGCCACACTGCTTTCAGTATGATCTATCTAAAGCCATGTTACTTCCTTCCTTAGAACATTCATTAGTTCCCACCATCTAGATATGATATGCATTTCCCTTCCAAACCCAGTCTTCCCTGTTACTGTAAATTCATTTGCCATGACCTAGTTTCTTTTTATGCTCCAATTATACCATAACCATGAGCCTTTGTTCATAAATTTTCTTATGCCTGGAATACATTTCTCTGTAGTTATTTACCTGCTAATAACTATTCACCTTTCAAGCTTATATTCTCTGGAAACTGTGGGGTGCTTCTCTCTTCTGCTGCTATGGCTCTCTGTGAATATTTCTATCAATCAACTTTCAATATTTCACTTAACATGTTTACACCTCTGTCTTTTTCTCTAAGCTATAATATCCTAAAGCACACAGACTGTAATTCATCTTTGTCCTCCTTTCTTTGTACATAGCACAGGTTAGCTCATAGTATGTGCTCCACAAATATTAGTTTAAATGGACTGTGGAGCTGCTGGTAATTAGACTTATTACCTGAAGAATAGCCTCGCTCTGTTTGCACAGCCCCTGTGAGGCTGCAACTTAGAATTAATGTTCTGAATTATCTCTCTGGCCTGAGCTATGGAGATAGAGTAGGTCTTGTGTGTTATAAAACAGGCATTTTATCTCTTTTTGATACGCAAATTAATTTTCTGATTGAGGGGTGATAGAAAAATCACAGACACCTTGTAAGCGACCATCAATCAGCTTACACCTCCCCCCACCTCATTCTATGGGTAAGTCATGAACACCCCCTAAATAGCCATCCTCCAGCCTTCAGCTACCCCTACTTCCTTTTCTATTGTGTGCCATTCCACAGCCTGGAGAAAATGTTGAGCCTAAAGAAAAAGCCCCACCACCCCTTAAACCTGGAAATGGTGTACAAGCAGCCCTAGATGCTGATCAAAGAAGGAATTCTTAGAGAGCAGTCTCAGGCCTGCTACATTAACTCTTTTCTGCACATTCACCAAATCACTTTGTGACACTAAAATGCCACAGCGATGAAGTGTACAACTGTAGGATCAAAATGGCTAAGTCCAAATCCCAGCTCTGTCACTTAGTAGCTATGTGGCCTCCCTGTTTTCTACTTTCCCCCATAAAATGGTGACTTGAGCAGTATTTATTTCATATGGTTATTGATAGATTTTTCGAACAGAAGGGAGGAGAAGAGACCAAAACTCGATCAAAGGACCTTTATTGTGAGACTATATGCAGGTGGCCCAAAGCCTACGATGGGGACAGCCCGCAGCAGGAGAATGTGCATGGCTTATAGAGGATGGTTGGTGGGAAATAGGGGAAGGGAGGTGGTGGATTTTCATTGTCTATTTTGGATGCCAAGAATTGGCAGGTTCTCAATGGTCAGTTCAGAAGCAGAGGGCTGAGGGGGAAGTTGGCAACTTCACTGGTGAAGTTTAAAATTTAAACGCCACAGTAGTCATGCAGATTTCCAACCCCCAGAGGGCAGATGTTGGGTAAGGAGAGCTTATCACAAGATTACAGCTGCCAGAGGGCAAGAGGGCATGGGTTGGGGTGGGTTCTGTGGGTTTCCTGAAAATCATGGGTGGGGGAAGCTTCTTGGAATATTTGCTAGGGGTTGGTCACATCATGGGGGAAGGGGTTCTTCCTAACAGTTATTGTAAGGGCTCAATGAGTGCTTAGAAGAGTGCTTAGAAGTGCTTAGAAGAGTACATAACTAAAAAGCTAGTAGCAACAGCAGTAGCAGCAGTGACAGTAGTATAGTTGTAACTGTGATTTCCCATAAGAGACAAGTATGGAATTACAGGTCAATCTCAATTTTAAGCATACATACAAAATTCTGATATTAACATATTGGCAAGTTAAATTAGCAGTGTATGAAAAGCACAATATATCTTAACAAAATGGGTTTACTCAAGTAATGCATGATGACCCCACATTAGAACATCTATTAATGTATCTCGATAGATAAAAATTGTGACAAAATTTAATATCTATTTATGACTTTATAAAACTTGAGGCAAACTAGAAATAGAAGACGTATTCTTTAAGTTGATAAGATTCACCTACAAAAAAAATGCAGAAAATACTGAAGCAGGACAGACTAGGAAAACAGCAGGTCCCTAGTTTCCTGTATATCTCTGAAAGAGTTAACAGATGACTGCAAATCCCTAGTTTCCTATCCACCTCTTAAAAGAGTTAATGGACAACTGCAAGTGCCTTGTTTCTTCTCTAGCTCCAAAGGAATTAATGCAAACTGCAAACTTCAGCTGCAAACTTCATGGGACAAAAATTTCCTCTAAAGCCCCAAAACCTCCCCAAACCATCTAAACATCCCCAAATCATAAAAGCTTGTAAAATCATGGGCTTAGAGCAAACTCTTGGTTAATAACAGAAAGCCTGGGTTGTATAGACTGTTAAACATCTGCCCAAAGACAAATTTGGGATGCATAACGGGCTGACCCCAGGCATCAATACTTTCTGAAACAATGCTAACCTTGCAAGCACCTGGTTAATACAAACCATGTAAACTCCTAATGTTCAAAGGTAACTATGAGAACCTGCACAAAGAAGACTCCTGGTGCTCACAGGTTACTATGGAAACCTGCCACCAGTAAAACTTTCCTATAAAACAAGCTAACCTATTCCACTCAATGTGTGTCCCTCCCTTGGGCACATCTGCATTAACCTCTTTAACATGTACTCTCTCTCTTTCTCTGTAATAAACTTTACTACTTATTCCTACTGGCCCTCTCATTTGCCTAAATTCTTTTAGCTGTATTTTAACCTGGAACAGAGCCCAACTGGCACCATTGCTGGTTGGGCACAGATCACAATACCATATAAAATTATGAAAGTTTAAAAACATTAGTAAAAATATGTAACAGGACATATTTGCTCTCTATTGGTACTTCTGTACTGGAGCTGCACAATATTGTACTGGAATTCCTAACCAACACAGAAAATGAAGAAAAAACTCAAAAGTATAAGGAACAGAAAGAGTGAAACAAAATTCATTATTTCTTATAACTGTAAAATAATCTAAAAAGTATTAGAACTGGAGAGAGTTTAACAAGGTTTCTATATATAAAATCAAATGTAAAGATCAATTGCATTTTATACATGAGCAGCAAATAGTTGGGAGATTAGAAACAACAAGGTATATTGGAATGAATCTAACAAAAATGTGTTCTTCATGTGGGAATTATGAGACTTATAAAAGACATGAAAGAAAATTTAAATACATGGAGAGACATATAGCATTCATTAATTAATATACAATATCATACAAATGATAATGCTTCCCTTAGTTTTACAGAATAGATTTTTTTAATCAGAAATCTCAACAAAGTCTTCATGGAACTTGAGAGCTGATTTAAAAATTTATATGGGAGACAAGACATTACTGAAGAAAAAGAATACAGTGATGGGACTTGGCATATCAAGAACTAATAAACTCAACGACAAGACAAACACTCAATTAAAAAATGAGCAATGGACATGAACAGACACTTCTCAGAAATACAAATGGCTAAAAATCACATGAAAAGGTGCTCAACTTCACTGGCTAGTAGGGAAATGCACATCAGAACCACAATAAGATATCAACTCATACCCAATGGAATGGCCATTGTCAAAAAATAGAAAACAACAAGTGCTGGAGAAGATTATGGAGAAAGAGGCACACTTATTCACTTATTGGTGGGAATGTAACATGATACAACTGTTCTGGAAGGCAGTTTGCCTGTTTCCTAGGAAGCTAAGTATAGAAATGTCATATGATCAGCAATCCCATTACTAGCTATATATTCAGAGGAACTGAAGGCAAGGATCCAACCAGACATTTTCACACCTATATTTATAGAGCATTATTTATAATTGCCCAGAGATGGAAGCAGCCTAAATGTCCATCAACAGATGAGTGGCTAAACATGCTGTGGTATAGATATATGATGAAACATTACACAGTTATAAGACAGAATAAAGTCATGAATCATGTAATGATATGAATGAAACTTGAGGACATTATGCTGAGTGAAACTAGCCAGAAACAGAAGGACAAATAGTATACCATCTCACTAATATGAACTAACATTAATGAGTGCAATTTGAGAGTTAAAGTTAAGAATACAGTTTATCAGAAGTTAGAAATAGAGTAGAGATTGGGCATTTGGTGCTGAAGGAATACAGATTGTGCAACAGGAAAGATTATAAAAATTCAGAAATGGATAGCACAATACTACCTGATTGTAGCATAATAACATAAGTACACTAAATGAAGCTGAATGTGAATATGATTGAGGGAGGAGGGTTTGGGGTACCTTTGAAACCAGAAGGAAAGATAGAAGATAAAGACTGAGATGGCATAATTTAGGAATGCCTAGAGTGGACAATGATGGTGAATAAATGTACAAACATAAAAACATTTTTGCATGAGGAAGAACAAATGAATGTCAATATTGCAAGGTGTTGAAAATGGATGATATACAGGATAAAGTACAATCAATGCAAGTTAGGGTCTATACTTAATAGTAACATTGTAATGTGCTTCCACTGAATATAACAACGGCATTATTCCAAAATTAAATGTCAACAGGTAGGGGGCATGAAGGAGGGGTAAGGATTCTTTGTGGAAGAAAAGGAGATATCTTCATACAGTTTATAGTGGTGAAAGCATGTCTATTTACTTAGGTTGGATTGCATGCTGTGCAAATAAAACTGCTTAAAAATAAACAGAGAGAAACAAGTGCTAGAGAAAATGTGGAGAAAGAGACATCTCTATTCACTGTTGGTAGGAAAGTTGAGAGGTGCAGCCCCTCTGGAGGGCAGTGTGGTGGTTCCATAGGAGGCTAGAGGTGAGTTGCCATATGATCCTGCAACCCTATTACTAGGTATGTACCTGGAAAAATTGAGTGTAGAGACAAGAATAGATGTTTGCACACTGGTGTTTATGGAGGCAGTGTTCAGGATTTGCAATGGAGGGAGGTAGCCTAAGGACACAACGACTGAGGGAAGGAAGGGGTAACTGTGGTGTTTATATACAATGGACTACTGAGCAGTCTCAAGAAGTAATGAAGTTGTGAGGCAGGCAACTAGGTGAATGAACCTTAAGGACTGTATGTTGAATGAAATGGCAGAAACCAAAAGACAAATATTATCATACCTCACTCATGGACTAACCATAATGTACAAAGTCTGTGAACAGAAGTCAAGAGCAGGTGTTATCAGGTTGAGGCCTATTGTAAAGGGTCCTAGATTGTAAGCTCTTATAGTAGTCACAAATATCAGTTGTTAACTGTTATTTCTAAATTCTGAGATACTGACCTGTTTGCATATAACCTGGTCATTCTCAGAAGCCTTGGGTATTTATGTGACACCTGAGACTCAAAATTAGAGCTCTAAAGCTATGAAAGTCAGCAGTACCCCATACAGGAACTGTTGAAAAAATGATCAGACTTTGACTAGAGATATGAATGAAGCTGATATGGATAGGATTAACATAAATAAGAATATAGGGTAAAGGATTATATGGCCCGTATTTTAATTTTTTTTTTTTTTTTTGCATGGGTAGGCTCTGGGAATCAAACCCAATTATTCGGCATGGCAGGCGAGAATTCCGCCACTGAGCCACCATTGCACCACCTGATATGGTCTGTATTTTAAAACTTCAACTTCTGTGTAAGACCAAAGGGTGAGATGTTTATTTGGTGCAAAATTTATATTTTGGGTAGCATATTACATAATTTAACTTGTATGGTCACCATAAGTACATAGAATCTTTTTTTTTTTTTTTAATTTGCATATGGGCAGGAGGCACCAGGAATCAAACTCGAGACCTCCAGCACGGCAGGTCGGAGCTCTGCCTGCTGAGCCACGGCAGCCGCCCAGTACATAGAATCTTGAATGGGGCATGAGATCTTGTTGGTTTGTCCAGGTTAGTGTGATGTCCCAATATAACCCAGAGCAATTTGGGCAGTGAATAAAAAAGTACTTGCAAAGTCCCTTTGGGGGACTGGAGAGAAAGGAGGAAATATTCAACTTCCCATTTGGGGAATTCCTGACTTTCTTACAAGCAATGGGGACAATCAAATCAATAGGCTGAGCCCTTGATCTTGGGGTTTGCCCCAGTGAAACTTATTCCTGCAAAGGATAGGCCAAGCCTACTCATAGCCATGCCTAAGAGTCACCCCCAGAGAAGTGGCCTCTCTCTCTTTGCCAACTCGGTAGAATTCTCGCCCACCATGCAGGAGACCTGGGTTCGATTCCCAGTCCATACACTTCCCCAAAAACAAACAAACAAGCAAAACAAAACACAAAAAACAAATAAAAATTCAACAAATGATACTCCAATAATAGGATACTCACATGGAAAACTAATGAAATGTGACCTGCCATATAGCATACAAAAAAAAAAAGTAGTGACCTATATTTTAGGTTGGATAGTGAGAACATGACTGTTGATTTCATTATTTCTTTTATTATTTCACACAAAAATAGCATGGATTCTTTTTTACGTCTAAGTTATTTTAAAATATTTTAATATCAATTACCACAGTTTCCAATCTAAATCTATATTCAAAGTCAATTACAGGAGATAATACTAACATTTTTCTGTATGTTTTTCTAATCTGCTTCTTCAAAGAAAAAAATTAAGAGGAGAAGTTTTCTATGACTAAAGTAACACAAGAATTCTAATTTCTACTTTTGGAAATTTATTTTAATCATTGAACATGATGGAACATGTAGAATCACGGGTTTTCTAATGTTTAGATTTGCACATAGTTACATTTGATCTGCATTTCAACAGTCAACAGGGACAGCCTATATTATTTTCCTGAAATCAAATATGACATTAGGTGCAAATTCTGGTTTCTAAGATTTTCTACAGAGTTTAAAACTCACCTTTCAAATGTCGTTAAAACAGAATGTACTGCAATTTCAACTATTATTGTTGGATATATCAAATGAGTTTTTTTAGTGTCTGCAAGTGCTGGTGCTTGAAAATTTCCAACCCAAACAAACAAAGAAAATTAAAATACTCTCAAAGAGATTAGCTTTTGCATTCTTTTAGTGAAAAAAATAGAAACTTAATCACAACAGAATTTTTCTAATTAGCACATTTTCTTTCATTTATCATGAAAAACAGGGTGAGTATGATTTTACTAATAACTGTGTTATTACGTTTATGTATTTTGGGATCTCTGCTTATGATGTGAAGAATTCACTTCACTGAAAGTATGCAGTTAATATCTAACACCCTTTCTAGTTAGCTTCCAACTCTATAAACTGTCTATTTTTCAAATATGGGTGGACATAGTCCAATCATGTTGTACTGAGGACCTATTGTGAAACTGGAAACTTTCCTTTAAACATAAGAGATACAATTATACTGCAACCTATACCACATTCTTGACATCCCAGAGTATGGCATTTCTAATACTCTGAGATGCAAGAGCTACACAGATATTCCATAAGGATTGAGCTAGATATATTTCATTGAACTGAACCCATTTTAATAATTCCTAGCTAATACTTATGAGTCCTCAAATAGAAAGCCCTGTTCTAAACCCTTAACATGACCAGCCCACAATTTTCCACGATAATGTGCAAATACAACATAGCCCCATGCTGCTTTATTGCCCAATAAACTACAAGGTTATAGATTAGACAATCTGATAAATCCACTGATGGTTTTGTGGTTCTATGATCAGTGTGCAAGGATTTTTATAGCTCAGTAAAACTCAGGACAGTTTTATAACCGAAGACTAAACCTGTGATAAAGAGTAAAGGAAAAAAGCCATACATATATTAAAGAAAAATCTTCAGAAGTCACAGAAAGATTTATTTAGATATTAAAATCACACATATCCAGAATCCAGACTTTTGCAAAATCAGGTAGTGCAGATTTTTTCTAAAGTCTGAAACAATTGATATTTGTTATAATAGCCCCAAGGGACTGCTTGATCCTAAATGCCTTTAGGAAATAAAAATTAAATTCTGAATAGTATGCTTATGATGTTAATTGTATTTTATTATACCCTGGCTTCTTTAAAACTGAAAAATCCATATTTTATCATTGTTAATTGGTAAATTCAATCAAATGATAAATTTTATTTTTCTTAGTATTCAGGAGTAATAAGAAGTTACTTCATTAAGAAATTTGAAAAGAGAATTTTAAAGATGCCCTTCAAAATAAAAGACTGGCTATAACCTGCTATTCAATGTCCTTTCAGAAATGCCCATAGGGTAGGACAATAGTTTTAGTATTCATGTCAATTTATTTTCAAATGCATGTGCCAATTTGAAAACTATATTGAAGTGTTGAGTTATTTTGGACACATTTACTTGTTTCATCAGTTTGCCTTATGAAACACAACTGCATTTAAAATATTGCATGTTTATGTTTATATTTTTGTCTTTTAAAAGAACAATGATTTGGAGGGTGTGTTTTTAAAATACCATTCTTATAATTAATGGGTGATGAATATCTTAAGAAAGGATGAAATCAATACTTAAAGAAAGGATGAAACACTAGTGATGTAGCTATCTAAGTAAAAAGTCGACCTCATTTGAGATTTTTTTTGTATCACTTAAGATGACCCTGAAATGAGATAGCATTCTATTTGCATGCTATTTGAATTATGAATTTTATCTTTGCTCTTTAATAAAAGTAAGAGGTTTTGATCAGAGAATGCCTTGAGGAAAACCATCATATTGAATTGATAAAGGTTCCCAGAATTCCTTTGAATAAAATGTCCATTATTCCTTGGAATATTAATGATAACTCTACACTACTGAAAAATAATGCTCCCGTTTGCTTTGTGTTCTCTGTAGAGATAAGCTGATTACTCTCAGAACACTGAAGACATCTATTTTACTGAACAGAAATGAATCACCTAAGGGAATCAAGAACTCACTGCTTGGAGGAAGTATTGTTCATACATTTTCATTCCTGTTAGAAAATTCAACATGTCTGCCTATAAAATTGCCATCATGTTAGAGTAAATCAGAGGGGACCCTTTTCTTTATTATAGTGCTTTTGCTTTGCTTATTTCTACTTTATATAACTCACACTTTCATTTTAAATTCTACTTTAAAAGATATCATAAATTAGCTCACCAGATACAATTCGAACCAGAAAATTTGATACTGTATTTAGAATGAAGCTGGTACATTTAAATTTGTCCTATAAATATCCATTAGAAAAAACATGTAACATAAGGCATCCAACACCATAGAGAATGTACCCCAGATTTGTTTTCCATCATTGAATATAAAATTACCATTATCTTGAGCTTTAAAATTGACTCACTTTAAAATTGGATATGGGGGGGGGAGAATTTAACATTTCTAAAAACAGTGTTATGCACATATGTATGCAAATAAGATAGTTCTCAGCAGAACCTAGTAAATAAAATAATGTGGGCCTTTGCAGACTCTTGTGCCTGGATTGAGTTTAGTTCCATAATCTAAACTCCTGAACACTTGTCAATGTCTCTCAACTTGGTTTTATTCTCTCGTGAATAAGAAAAATAAATGCCAGTTTAAATTCTGCTACTTTGGTAAAGAATATGCTCCAATCTTATAACTGATTGGTTCATAATGCAATGAGCTCACAAGAAGCCCTCTGTTTCATTTTTGGTTCATATTTCTAGATTATAAACTTACTTTGATGAGTTTCTACAGAAGAGTTCAGAAATGGTGATTCTTCTATTCTCTGCTAAGTTTTTTTATATTTCATAATGTGCTCTTCATTGCTTCATTTTCCATCTCAAAGTATTTTTTTTTAATTTCTGCATAGGACAGTTATCACTCTTTACAATAGCTATGAAATTTATTACTAATCCTCAACCACAATTTTCATTGTCTTGAAAATTGTTGGATTTAAGAAGTGAATTAAGCAAAAATATATAAATGACTGAATGCCAACCTATCAACATTACTGGGAAAAAAACTCACATATATTCATATATCCCCCTAATGTTATCTTTCCTTATAATGAACATTATCTAAACTGATCATCTTATGTTGAAATATGATAGTGGACTAAGTAGACTCTCTATCTACGCAAACTTTTCAAGAATATTACAATTTTAAATTTATCAGCTGGCCTTTTTAACTCACATTCCATAATGGCAAAATGGTAAGAAAGAGCAGCAAACATCTTAGAACCTCAAAGTTTCATACTTAAGGTCCAGTAAAATGTTATTTGTAGTGGTTTGTATAGTCCTAAATAGATTATTTGGATTTCAGGCATGGTTTCACTGTATGACCTCAGAAATGTTAATTACCTTTGCTGAATCTGTTACCTTATCAATAAAATGAAGATTTTTTTGAAGGTTAAATAAGAATGGAGGCATAATAAGTCATGTCTTGTGGGCTTAATTTTTATGAAAACTATTGGAAAAAAGATACCTCACCAGGTATTTCAGTTTTTCAAGTTGCTATGACAAGTATTATACAACAGGTTAGCTTAAAAAACAGGTATTTATTACTTATAGTTTGGAGGCTAGAAAAGTCTAAAATTAAGGCCTCAGCAAGGCAATGCTCTCTCCTCAAAGTCTGTAATGTGCTGGTGCTGGCTGCTGGCAGACTTCGGCATTCCTTGGTGTAAGGTCTGTCATCATTCAGTTGGGCCACACCATAACTAAAATACCATCTTCAAGAGATCCTATTTACTATGGGTCTACACCGGCAGGAAAGGTGATTAAGATTAAGAACATGTTCAAATTGGGGTACATCAATCAATTTATCACACCCAGCATTTGTCTGTTTTCTCTCTAGGCATATCTTTTTGAAGTGAAAGGGGCAGGAGGAAGAGAAATAGGATTACTGCAGAGATTATTCTCCAGCATCCTGTGGTTAGATGACAGCAGCTAATAAACTCACAGGTATATTTGGTAAGATTTTAGGCACAGACACGGGTGCTTTGAGAGCTAGGAAGCACCATGTAGCACATAATTTGGGGAGGAGTCTATTATATCTAAGTGTTGATAGAAACTAACAATGATCTGGACTAAAGATGATTAACACTAACATTGGAGGTACCAACACAGATGGGGCCAAGTGTCTTCTCAGACAACAGAAGTGGACACACGAGAGCCAGAAGAACACAAGAAAAATTATACTCTCAGTGACTGAAGCTAACTGGATTATGAGAATATCTAGTCACATGAGTACTTCTGAAAATAACAAGAAAAATACATTGAGAGGGATTTATTTTCATCACTCTGGAGATATGGAGGGTTCATAGAATCCTAACTGGATGTAAGATTTATTTTTTAGACAGGCTGGTAAAGCCCAGGCCATAGACATTACATGAGACTGATGGCTTATTGTCCTTTTGTGTTTTACAAAGAACCTATAAATAATCATCAGTTTATTCACTGACACCTCTTCCTTTTTACTCTGAAACACAGAAAGAATTGAGACTTTGAGAAGTTATCTGACTCAATGTTTTGCCTCCATACCAAATCATTTTAAAACTGACATTAGTATTGAATGCTAACAAGTAGAAGCTTTGCACGTAATTACCAAAAAATAGTATAACTGTCCCCAAAGTAACCAGATGAGGAAAAAAAAAAAGTTTGACAATGTTCTTCATTTTCCTTATTATGAGTTAAGAATTTTTTAGTCATTCATATTACATGGAGCAAACATCAATGTATTTTGTTAGCCAAAAAGTGTTCAAAACAGAAAGGGGATTTAAAAAATTTTTTTCCAGTGCAGAATATGACAATTTTTAATCTTTAGAGCCTGGTTAAATCTTCAAATTAAAGAATATTTCCACAAAGCATTGCACAATTAGGAATATTTAAGGAAATGAACATTATCATCATTATATCATCAAGAAATCCAGAACTTAGAAACAAACTCTGGCATCTACCTAGGATGTATCTAATCTCTAACAATTATTTCATACAGACATAAGTGCAGATCTATTGCTATTTTAATTATTTAATCCATTATGCTTGAGGTTTTTCTCTCCTGCTAGCAACTGGAGTTCTCTGATCTCACGCAAATGTGGGCTAGGAATACATCATGAGGGTTCTGTAGGGATTATACAGATACATGCAATTATGGGGGTACAGGCACTCATAAAATAAGAATAAGCTTTGAAAGTAGCATTCCTGTCTCGTGGTGTTATTTTCCTCAATTTCCCATTATGTATATTATATAATTCTTAATATTCATGAAGACTGAGCCATTGTCATTTTATTAAAACTGGCTTTATTGTTTTTTACCAATTTTTTAACACATTTATACTTCTACTGAATTTTAGTGCTACTCATGCTTTGTTTTTTATTGATTTATTCAGGAATCTCACTATGACATATCCCAGAATTTATGTAGTCTAGCCATGTAATGGTGTTATGATAAGGATATACTCTATTTGCCATTGCAATTTTTAAGCACTTCAAAAATGTCCAGTGTAAATTTGTCATTTGATAAATTCTACCAAGGAAAGAATCAACAAATCAACTATCATTAGTGCCACATTATAGCAAGTGTTTTTCCCAAAAACCCAATGGGATAACGTCAAAATACCAGATAGAGAAAATGAGTGTCTCCAAAATGCTAAGAAACAATAATAGACAGAACTGTAAATGAAGAAGCCAGCATTTGAACTTACGTGTATCTTATTTCATATTCCATTGTAACAGACATCTGTTATGCCCAGGTCACAGCTCCTCAGCCCATCTCAAATTTCAGCCAAGGCTGCAGTAAACAGTACCCACCAACCTCAAGCTCAGCTTCAACTCTTACTGTAGTACCTGCTGCATGTCTTTCAAGTTTCTAAAGAAAGGTGAGGGAGCTGGCTCTTAGCCCAGGACACCTAGACCAGAAATGAGGGGTAGTTAATGCCAGAGAGGCAAACTTCAATCAGTGGGGCACAGGAGCTGTTGAAGTAATGCCTCCTGCTTTTCTTTACAGCTAATTCTGGGAAACCTCTTCCATATTTCTCAGGAGATCCCAGTAGAATGGATCTCTCATTCCCCAAAGCAGTGTCCTTGAAAATGTCCTTAATGTTGGTTTTTTCTTCTATCCTGTCCTACTTTCCCTACCCCACACTCTTGCTTCCTCGGATCACATGCCTAGTAAACTACCTCCAAGCAAACCTTTGTCTTATGACTGATTTTGGGGAAATACAAACTGACATCACCATGTGTGTATCACCATATCTTCCTGCTTCTAGTTTCCAACTGAACTATGTTAACTTAATTTTGTGGACTTGTCAAAGTTTTTTGGTGTAAGAAGATGACATGCTATAGAAAAGGCAGATGGCAACTAGAACATTATTGTGTTGGGTCAGCAAAGGGAATAGCTTGTGAATAACTTAAGTGGCTTAGAGCTTGTCCATCATAACTTTTGATGTCAGTTTCCTCACCTGGAAGGATAGGACTACACAGTCTATGCTCTAGTTTGCAAGCTGCCAGAATATGATATACCATAAACTGAACAGCTTTTAAAAAGGGAATTTAATAACTTACAAGTTTACAGTTCTAAGGCTATGAAAATGTCCAAATTAAGGCACTGCTATGGAAATGTCCAAGTTAAGATTAAGGTATCCAGTAAGAGATACCTTTGTTTGAGAAGGCCAATGACATTCAGGGTTTCTCTGTCAACTGGAAAGGCACATGACAAACATGGCAACGTCTGTTAGCTTACTCTCTAGGCTTCTTGTTACATGAAACTCCCCTAGGGGCATTTTCCTTCTTCATCTCCAAAGGTCTCTGGCTGTGTGGGCTTTTGTGGTTCTCATAGCTCTTTCCAAAATGTTTCCTCTTAAAGGCCTCCAGTAAGCAACCCCACTTTGAATGAGTGGAGACAAATCTCCATGGAAACCATCTAATCAAAAGTTACCAGCCACAATTGGGTGAGTCACATCTCCATGGATAATCAAAAAGCTCCCAATCACCAATATTGAATGAGGTTTAAAGGACATGGCTTTTTTGATGTATACAACAGATTCAAACTGGCATAGTCTATCAATTATTTCCTTCCCAGGGTCTACATGCAATCATTTTTAAGTCCCTTAATTGAGAGAGAGATATTCAATTAAGCAATAATTTAGTAATACTAAATTAGTCCAAATTGGAATGCTGAAATAAAGTTAGTGTTCCTTTTTAAAGTTAGCCAATGACCCATAATCTAAGTTATATGACATAAGAACATTTTAATATCACTGGGTGCTTTTTTTGAGGGCATTCACACTTTTTGCTGTCAGTCATGGTGAATTTAGGGGACTCTATTCCTCCTGACATTACCTAAGAGAATTGCTATCCACAGCCATAAAGAAATGAGATGATGTGCTGAAGTCAGGCATGAGAAAAAGCTAAATTTAGCAGGGTATATATTTTGCTGATAGAGAAAATTTTGCTGATTATTGAGATGGCAAATAAAAATAAAAGAAATATTGTTTCTATAACCTCTGCATTTTAAGTACTCTTAGCATTGGGAGCCCTAAAGGAGTTCATATTTGCAATATAAAGGAAATGAGTGGGAAATCATTAACTTCACTGCTTCCTTTGTTCTTTCTAGTGTATAAAAGAATAGGATGTTCTATCTGACTGGAATGAGTCTTGCTCCCATAAGGCAAGATTATGATAGACTAGACAAACTACAATGGTCCCTTTCAGTCCACTGCTTCTGGGGTAAACCTAAAAATGTGTTGAGTTATCAGGACATTACATATGAGTGGTCTTTTCTATTTTTAAACTTGATTCTCCTATGAGATTATTTTCATTTGATACATATTTATGATGTTCCTATTATAATTATATTCTAGAATTTATGTCTCTATTCCAAATATCTTTCCATGTTTCAGCTCCATATAGCCAGTCATAAGCCCAATATCTACACTTAGAGACTTCAACTCCAGCTACCTCCACTTAAATATGTCCTAAAATAATAACCATCTCTGCTCTTTAAACTTCATCTTTTCTTTTCTTCTCAAATTCTTATTTCTTCTGACAATCCCTCTCCTGGCAACTGATATGCCATCCTTGCATCCTCCCTCTCATTTTCCATTTAACCTAAGAGCATCAAGTCCTAACGATTCTAAATCTCTCTCAAATCTTCACCCTTATCTCTTTTGCCACCAATACTCTGTTTAAATTTTCATCATTTTTTGCCTAGAAAAATGTAATAGCCAGCCTAACCTTGTGCATTGGTTTGTAAGTTGCCAGAATGTGATATAACAGAACTGGAATGGCTTTTAAGAAGGGGAATTTAATAAGTTACAAGTTTACAGTTCTAAGTCTATAAAAATGTCCAAACTAAGACATCCAGTAAAAGATACCGCAACTCAAGGAAGGTTGATGTGTCAGGAATACCTCTGTCAGTTGAGCAGTTACGTGGCTGGAATCTGCTGGTCCCTTGTCCTAGGCTCTGTTGCTTTCAGCCTTAGTTCCTATAGGGACTCCTCACTTGGTTTTTCTGGGGCTGACCTTCATTTCTTGGCTTCCCTTGGCTCTCTCCAGGTTCTATCATGCTTAACATCTCATGGCAATGTTTGCTGGGCTCCAATGTCAGCTCTCTCTCTGTTGGCACTGTCATTTCTGTATGCTTTCTCTCTGTTGGTTCTGAGCTTTCTGCTGTTTCTGACTCTCTATAAAATGCTTCCACTTTTAAAGGATTTCAGTAAACTAATCAAGACCCACCTGGAACGAGTGGAGTCATATCTCCATCTAATCAAAAGATCACACCCACAATTGTGTGTGGCATCTCTGTGGAGATAATCTAATCAAGTTTGCAATCTACAGTACTAAACAGAGTTAAAAGAAACAGCTGCATCCACAAGACTGAATCAGGATTAAAACATGACTTTTCTAGGATACATAATACTTTCAAACTGGCATACCCTGTCACTGACAAGCACTTAGTTTCCTGAAATATCTTCCTGCAACACAAGTCAATCCCTACTAGCTCAGAATATGGCATACACTTCCTGTTAAGTCTTGTCCTTGTCCATTCCTTCTCAATGGTTAGCTGAATTATTTCCACTTTGTGAAGTGCATCACCTTTTCTTTTATATATTTTGCCTTTTTGGGTTACTCATGTAAAATTCAATCCCTCACTTATTTATTCATTTAAGTAAATTCTAAAATTATTATAAGATCTGTCTATATAGAGAAAGTGAATGGGGAGACATCATTAAAAATTGAGAATGTGTAAGCAACAAAAAGATTTAGATTTTCTCTATTTGTTATGCTCTGGGTGGTGTGCTTGGTGGGCATATTCAAGGGGAGACCTGCTTTAAGGCAGGAGAAAACAAGAAGCTTTCCATTCTCATGTCACCAGATAGCAGCTGATATCTAAAATACTTCCTTGAGGTTTCTAACCCTTTAGGGTTAAGGTATGGTGTGCTGATTTGAACCCGTTATGTACCACAGGAAAGGCCAAGTTCTTTCAATCCATTCCTGTGGGTGCAGACCTGCTGTAGGTTATTTTAGTTAGGTCATTTCAATTGACATGTGACCCACACCACTCAAGTGGGTCTTAATCCTTTTACTGGGGTCCTTTATGACAGGTAAAAGACAGAAAAAGCTTAGAGGAAAAGCCCTGAGAGGAGCTGAGAGAGGAAGACACTGAAGGAAGAAGCTAAAAGTAATGGAACCAGAGAGAAGGACCAGCAGACACCAACCATGTGCCTTTCCAAGTGACAGAGGTGTCCCAGATGTCGGCAGCCTTTCCTCAGAGAAGATATCCTCCTGTTGATGCCTTAATTTGGACATTTCCATGGTCTTACAACTATAAATTTGTAAGCTAATAAATCCCCATTGTAAAAGTCAACCATTTCTGATATATTGCATTCTGGCACCTTTAGCAAACCAAAACATGTGGTGTTTCAAATAACTCTCAGCAGGTGAAGTAAAGTTTCAGACTTGATCACTTTTGAAGTGAAGGGCATTGAGAAAATGAAAATTCTGAAAGGCAAGAAATTAGGTATCTTTTAGCATGCATTCCCTAACCTAGAAAGTTTGCTGCCCTGGGGAGTGTGAAGCCATTAAATGTTTCTGGATGAGAGAGGATGCAGAAAGAGAGATGAAAGGGAAAGTCTGTCCTCACAGGTTTGTTGATATGCATGAGCATGCATACTTCCCACTCCTAGGTACATTGCATGGATTCATATAGCAGATTGTACTGTGTAACTTTAAGAAAGCAGAGAAAGATATCCTGTCCTGTTTCTCTTAAGCAACTATGCCAGTTACATCAAAGGTACACAAAATATATATGTGTTTAGGTAAAAATGGACTAATTCTGTATTAAGAATTCTAGTAATTCAGGTCTCTTGTTCGTAGTAGACCATAAGATTCTTAACTGCTAGATCCTTTCCTCTTTTTCCTGTGTATATACCATCTGAATGGAGATAAAAAATAATAGGCATCACTATTTTTTTATCATCTGATCTAGTTAACCTTAATGAGCCTTAATTTGGGCAGGCCACCGTGGCTCAGCAGGCAAGAATTCTTGCCTGCCATGCCAGAAGACCCAGGTTCGATTCCCGGTGCCTGCCCATGTTAAAAAAAAAAAAAAGGAAAAAAAAAATGAGCCTTAATTCCCTTTATAATGCTAGTTAAGAGACAAATATATTTGTGATGGACTATGGAGAATATTTATAACATAAAACCACTATTTCTTCCTGTTATGAATAATTTTAAAAATGAAGGAATAATGGTTTTCCAATTTTGTTGAAGAATTTTGAAATACCTGACATTGTTTACAATAGAAAATATGTATTTACAAACACTTATTAACTTGAATACATGCTTTTTCTTTTTGTCTCTTTTATCTAGCAAATGAACATAATACTAGCCCCTTTACCAACTTCTCTTTCAGTTAAAGGCCTACAGATACCTACTGTGCCAGTTAGGTCCTCAGAGTAGCAAACCCTGAAATGGGATTAGGCATGAAAGAGTTTTATTGGTGAACATTATGAAGTATAAAGGGGAAGGAAGCAGGAAAACAACTAACAGCATTCAGACCACAGTGGAACTCTGGCATCTACGAAAGGAGAGAAGAAAGGAAGGAGGATTGGGGGCAGCTCCGAGAAAGTCTCAGTAAGGCAACAGTGCCCAAGGAACATTAATAGGAAAGGAATCTTACTATACTGGACAGAAATGGACATGCTTTCATACCTCTACCACGTTCAGTCTTTGGCTGGAAGCAGTCCCTGATGGTACAAAAGTGTGCCATTTGGAAGCTATGATTGACTTTGTTCTGTGCAGCACATACCCTTAAAGAGAGATCTGAGCAGCACAACTGCATGATTGGTCTCTACCATTCATCACTTATGCTTCTCCATGCATGGTCAGACAACAGCTCCTCCACAGTTCCTGGATGCTATTTTTTTGAAGGTAAACTTTTAAAAGGGAGGTTAATGGCCTGAACTACAGCTGTCATCACTGCAGATGGCCTCAAGACCACAACTGGTACTCATCGTCTACCTCTTCCGCTATCCATTCTAAATTCTCCTCACTTTCAGCTATTACCTCAGCAGGTAGTTTACCAGGTGACACTATCCAAACTTCATTTCATAGGGGTCTCAACCATGGCCAATCATACCCTTCTCTGGCCATGGTTTATTACATCATCCTCCTGGACAGTAACAAGGCCAGCTAATTCCTACAGCTCATTCAGAGTATAATCTCTTTCCTCTCTTATCAGGCCCAGTGTGACCCAGGAGGTTTCTGCTGAGATTTAATCCTATTTATCAGCTAGGCAACCAGGAGAGGAATTAGGGCAACTCCTGAGCAGGGTACCTGTTGTCTTGTGGGGGGAGAGTCCTTTGCAGTGTCTTTCCATATAGAGAAGTGCTGACTCTAACTGCGGGGGTGGGGGTGGGGGGTGGGGGGAGCACCACCATAATCCCTGAGGGTTTGGGGAGTCTGCAAAGCTAAACAGGGGCATCTATTCAGATTTCCCCCAGATAATATTTCAAAGTGTAAGTTTTCCAAGCAATGGTCCTGAATTTAGTGTAACAGATCTGTCTACCTAAAGCATTTAAAAATCTCTGGAGCTCTGCGACACCAACCACCAAATCCTAATTCTGCTTCTCACTTAAGACCACCTGTTCTGTGAAGGAGGCAACAGCCTGTGTATAATTCAGTAAATATATCCCCTGGTTCTGACACTTAACCTTTAATAGTATGTTAGCTCAGTTTCTCAATACCCCTCTGCAGGGCAGCAATATAACTTAGTAATTATGAGTCACCTCTGCTGTCCCTATAGACAGTATCCTCCCCTCAAATCTCAAGTGCTTGAATCATCACTCCAGCAATGCATTGTCCTGAGTTGGGATATTATCCCATTTTACTACCAGTTAAATCTTGGGCAATTTGGGCCACCACAGTTTGCTGGGATTTTCTGTGCCACATAGTATACTTGGTATGAGTTCCTCTTTGATTGCCGGGCCATAAGTAATGCAGTTCTAAGAACTTCACAGTCAGACTAATGGAGAGGCTCCGAGAAAAGATTTCTTCTTAAAGGAGCCATATATTGAGTAGAAATAGCCCACTTTTAGTATTTCTGTGTGTTCTGCCATTTGGCCCAGAAAGAACATGGCCTACAAGTGAGCCACAGTGGATCTGAAGATGCAACAGCTGGAGGCTCTGTCAACTCTTTTCTCTGCAGCAGGTTCTCTTAAAGGAAGATCTGGAAGGACACATAACTCATTCCATGTGGAATCCATTTTGACAACTGCCAAAAGATTCCACTCTACCCATTCCAATTTCATATCTTCCCCTAGGGCAGATGTCTTAAAAGCAAATGTTTATAGAGACCAGGCAGGAACAAAACGATGACAATAGTGAAGCACAGAGCACATGACCTTTTTACAAAAGGTAGAGATTACTTGGCTTTATCTGATGGATGACACTTAGGAATGTGGGACATGAATTATAAGTAGGCTTAGCCTATCCTTTGCAGGAATAAATTTCATAAGGACAAACCTCAAGATCAAGGGCTCAGTCCATTGATCTGGTTCTCCCCACTGCCTGTGAGAATATCAGAAATTCTCCAAATGGGAAATTTGAATATTTCCTCCTTTCTCCTCAGTACCCCAAGGGGACTTTGGAAATACTTCTTTATTTACTGCTCAAACTACTCTGGGATATATTGTGGCATCAGTCTAATCTGGAAAAACCAACAAAATCTCATGCCTTTTGCAAGATTCCATGTAACCATGGTGTTCAACTAAACTAACCACACACATTAAATTCCTGACCATAGCCTTTGATCAGCAAATTTGGAATGCTGGGACTTGGCTTTGAACCATGCTTTTAGGCCACCACAGACAAGTACTACCTCGTCCATTGTTTCAACACTGCCCACAACAGAGGTGAAGGTAGTGTAGTTTCAAAGAAGCAGGGCTTCCTTAGGGCTGTGGGAAAAAGCTTGCTGAAGAGTGCCATCTGCTAGCCAGACCAAGGAAGCTTATCTTTAAAGAGCCATAGAAAGGCTTTTTGGTGTCTTTACTATCTCCTCAGGGCTCTTCGGAACTGCCCTGCACCCCTTTGATGGATCCCTGGCTCTGTTTTGGCTGGAAAATGCTCACTTGGGAAAGTCCTGTCTGTGGTGACACTATTCCCTGAATCTGGTCTCCAGGCAAAAGCAGCTGGAGGAAATAAAAGGAGTGTTAAAAATCAAACTACAGAAACAGATAGAAAAGTTTAAAATTAGCAGTGAAGGAAGAGAAGAAAGGAAGCTTTCTCCTGGCACTGAAACAATTGCACAAATAGGAGGATATTAAAAATTGTATCACATATCCAGAGAAAGAATCAGATGAAGAAGAGCTGAAAAAATATGATCAGTTAAACATGGACAAATCTAAAGGTCTAGAATAAGTTGAACCAACTGTCAAAGAAGAACCATAACACAAAGCAAATAAAACCCTAAGCAAGGATGAGACATTGACCTTCAGAGTAAATGCATCAAGATAATCATATGCCCAGACATCAGCAAAACATTAAAAGCCATACAAAGAACAGGAAGCTGTGGCCCAAACAAAGGAACAAATATAAAACTTTGGAGGAGACACAAAATTTGGAGCAACTAATCAAAGATGTTCAAAAAAATCTCCTAAATCATTTCAAGGAGGAGAAGGGAAATATGGCTAAAGAGATAAAGGATATTAAAAGGACATTGGGTAAGCATACAGAAGAATTTGAAAGTATAAAAAGAAACATGAGGGTCGTGCGACAGTGGCTCAGTGGCAGAATTCTCACTTGCCATGCCAGAGACCCAGGTTCGATTCCTGGTGCTTGCCCATGTAAAAAAAATAACAACAAGAAAAAAAGAAACATGACAGAAATGATGGGAATGAAAGGCACAAGAGAAGAATTCATAGAATTCATAAAATACAAGGGAAATGTAATAAGATAAAGTGCTGATTCTCATCAGAAACCATGGAGATGAGAAGGCAGTGATATGATATATCTAAGTACTGAAAGAGAAAAACTGTCAGCCAAGAATTCTTTATATGGTACAACTTTCCTTCAAACATGAGGGAGAGTTTATAATATTCACAGATAAAAAGAAGCTAAGAGAGTTCATGAAGAAGAGACCAACCGTACAAGAAACACTAAAGGTCGTTCTGCAGGCTGAGAGGAAAAAATAGAAGAGAGAGGCTTGGAGGAGAATGTAAAAATGAAGTAAGGATAACTAAAAAGGGAAAAAGAGAGACATAAATAAGATATGACATATAAAAGCTAAAGGATAAAAAGGTTAAAGTAAGTACTGCCTTTATAGTAATATCAATGAATGTTAATGGATTAAATTCCTCAATCAAAAGACAGATTTGCAGAATGGATTTTAAAAATGTCTGATCCATCTATATGCCATCTCCAAGAGGCTCATACTAGACCCAAGTACATAAATAGGTTGAAAGTGAAAGGTGGGAAAAAGATATTCCACACAATAGTAACCAAAAAGAGCTGGGATAGCTATACTAATACCCAACAAAACAGACTTTAAATGCAAAACTGCTACAAGACAAAGAAGGATACTATATATTAAAAAAAAGGGACAATCTACCAAGAAGAAATAATAATTGTAAGTATTTATATACCTAACCAAGGTGCCCCCAAATATATAGACAATCACTGGCAAAACGGAAGGGAGAAATAAATTTCTCCACAATAGTACCTAGAGACTTCCTACACCACTTTCAACAATAGATAGAACATCTGGACAGAGGATCAATAAGTAAGCAGAGAACTGATCTTTATAGAATTTAATAGATCATATTTTTGAATTACTAGCTGAATTTTATTCCCAAAGATTTTGTTTCCTCCATTGCTTAGTAAATGGGTTTATAAAGGAGAAATTTCAAGATAATATTTGTGCTTGTGGTCCAGTGTTTTGAGGTTTTGGGTTGCATCATCTTCTCCTGAATTTTAGTACTGATTCTAATACTATCTTCTTTATTAATAGGCTACATGTGTGACAAAATGATCAGTTTAAAGGACTCAGATATAAGAAACTGCCTCCTAGTTTGCTAATCTGCTGTCTTTTAATTGTACAAACTTTAGCCACAATCAAGCAGAAACAAAGTTAATCTCTGAAAGAGCTCCAACTATTACTTTTGTGCAGGAAAGTCAAGCCCAAGTCCTACCAAAAAATAAGCTGACTTGGACACTAGACTTAGATGAATAATCTTTAAAAATGTATGTTACCTTAAAAAATGGTTATTTTAATAGATTTCTATGGCCAAGAACAAGAAGAATTATAGGTTATGATTGCTTGTCTATAACATTAGGAAATCTAAACCTTTTTGAAAAATCATCTGGGAAGAAGATTTTACTTTAAGAAAAGAAAAGGTATAGTAGGAAATCAGGATGTTTGGTGTTTTGTTTTGTCTTGTTTTTCAATTTAGAAATGGGTTTTCACACTCAGGAGTTACACTTCCGCAACTGATGAGCTTTTGAATCCTGATCCAAGTGCCCTTCTTTGTCTGTCTAGCTTTTTTAGATTTCTGTGATGGTTTGAAATCTTATGGATCCCAGAAAAAATCATGTTCTTAAAGCTAATCCATTCCCATGGGTGTGGACCCATTGTGAGTAGGATCTTAAATTGAAATGTGACCCACCTCATTCAGAGTAGGTCTTACTCCTCTTACTAAAGTCCTTTATAAAAGACAGAGATAAGCTAACAAAGAAGAACACACAGAAACAAAGAGGAAGCCAGAAGCTGGAAGCAATGAAACCTGGGAGAGAAGGGAGAGACAAGAAGATGTCACCATGAGTGTGGCCATGTGACAAAGGAGCTGAGGCTCACTGACAACCTGACTTCAGGGAGAAATCCTCACTTGATTGGACATGCCTTGATTTGGACATTTTCATGGCCTAAGAACTGTAAGCTGGTAATTTAATAAAAGCCATCCCCATTGTAAAAGCCAACCCATTTCTGGTATATTGCATTTCATCAGCTCTAAGAGTGAACCAAAATCGTTTTACTTGAAACATTCCCTCCAGGAGAACTTCCTGACTTCCTAGATCATGTTACATCCTCCTGCTATGGTTTCTGTGGCACCTAGAGTCCTGTACTTGCCCTCTCGTAATGCAAAGTGTACTTTATTAGAATTCTTTCTTTATCTAGAAGAAAAATATGTATTTTTTCTGTGGAATGGGATGGGGTGGTGCATGGGCTGGGAACTGAACCCAGGTCTCCCACATGGCAGGCAAGCATTCTATCACTGAACTACGCATGCACTCAAGAAGGCTTGTACATTTCATTTTATTTTTTTATGTTTTTATTTTTATTTTTATTTATTTATTTTTTGCATTGGCAGTCACCAAGAATTGAACCTGGGTCTCTGGCATGGCAGGCGAGAACTCTATCTGCTGAGCCACCATCAAACTGCCCAGCCTGTACTTTTAAAGGCAATAAGTTTTCTCCCAAATGAGAAATCAATTTGAGATGTCTGTGGCCCTCAATTTGTTATTTAGTACAGTTTATCTAGTTTCTATTTTGTATTGAAGATGCATCTATTTCTCAATGAAATTGCTCAATCTGTACAAGTGTAGATTGTAATTTCTTATATAATCTATTGTAGTAAGAATGCAATGTTATCCTGAAAACCTAGTTTAACTCAATTGTCAACTACTATTTTGTAATCAAATGGTAAGCAATCCTGCTTGAACTTATTGCAGTTGGCAGTTGAGCACCTGCAAAGTTTTAACATTATATGCCATAAATGCAGATATTTACAGATAAAGTATGTTTGGGGAAGTTTAGTAATGTCACAATTATTTTGTGTTAATTATATGTTGGACATTTAAGCAAGAGTAGAGTGTTAAATTCTTATTTGGAGAAATTGAGGAATGTTTATAAATAACAGTTTTATTTTAACAAATGAGAAAATAAATGAGTTGGCTAGTTTTTGTAAAAAAAAAAATCATAGGGCAAAAATGACAGTATCTGAATCAAGAATTCTTTAATTAACAGCAGAAAAGGCACAGCAGAGGAAATGTTCAGTGACCCAACCACAGATCATAGAAACACAGAAAAAAAATGATTCAAAAAATGATAACTTAGAACAAATTAAACACGTATCTCATTCACTTTTATTTTAATATGTCTTATTGACTCTAGAAAAAAAGTATTGTTGTTTTTAAATGTCTGATATTGGGCATTATTAGCCAATTCAAATTAATATGCCACAAGGAAGTAGTGACTATACCCACCATAGGTGTAACCATACAAAAAGGTTTAGAACTTTTGCTATTGACCAGTCTAATAAAACAATTACTTCTGATACTAACTCTACTTAGTGTTTTACCTGTCTGGGCCACAGTTTCCAGACCTACAAGTCATCAGTATTAATTACATCTGTGTTTTTCAATTGAAGGGATGTAACTGATAGGGTTCCCAAAGATTTTCAAAATGATACACTTGGAAAGATAGTTTCAAGTGCAATCTGTTTTTTAAAAAAAAGTATTTTTGAGAAGACACCATTATGATAGGATTCACATTGGTTCCAGCTCTTTTTCATAATTAGTCTTCTCACTTTATAAAAGAAATCATATATTTTACCTCCTCTGTTATGCTTTAGTTCATTTGTCAACGTGGCTAGGTTATGGTGTCTGGTTGTTTGGTTAAGCAAGCACTGCCCTGATTGCTACTGTAAGGATATTTCATGAATTTAAATCACTAGTCATTGATTGTATATGTAGCTGAATGAGAAAAGTCTCATCCAATCAATTGAAGGCCCTAAACGGATGTTTTCAGCAGTCAGAAAGAAGAATTTCTGTCTCTACTTCAGCCAGCCAGCTTCACTGGGGTGATTCATCAAAACTTTCAGCATTGTTTCCAACTAGCAACCTGTGTAAAGAATTTGAGCTTGTCAATCCCCACAGTCGGGTCAGTCCATTCCTATAACAAATCTCATAATATTTACGTAAATATACGTCCTGTCAGTTTTGTTTCTCTTGAGAACACTGACTCCTATTTAATTATGGTATAATGTAAGGGCTGGGAATGAAGACTTAAAAATCTCCAGAGCAATGGAAAAAAAAGAAAACATTAAAATATTATAACTCAACTCTAATAACTGGGTAACAAATCTTAATACTGGTTAGGTGAGATCCAAGTCTTGACAAAAATTGAAGGAGAACTTGTTTGCTGATATATCTTTAAGATAATTTTTGGCCATGATGTGATATTTTTCATTTTACTCAAGAAGTGTACAAAGAATTGAGTGACATTTCTCATTTACGTATATTTTTCATGTAAACAAGTTTGTTCAGTAATTACATCTATAAAAATGAAAAACAGGCATAGAATTGATGCTGGACCCTGTTAGTCTCACAAAAAGTAATATTTATTATCCAGGATTATAATAATTATGTTTTAATTATAATAATATTATTATGAAATATCATTTATTTATCAAAATTTGGATTTCTTTATGTTATTTTTCAGTTGTATCTTAATAAGGTAAATCAGAAGAAAACTTTTTAACACCTAGAATCTTATGCCTATGAGAAATTTAGTCCTAGATTTTTAATTTACCTACATATTTTTATGGCAGAAAAGTTGATGGGATGTCAAAAAGGACTTTTATGCATTAAAATATATAAAATGTGTAAAAATTTTATAAGGGAAGTAGATTGGAAATATTAGTTCAAGAAGGAAGAGAAATGGAAGAAAATTTCTGAATGTTAAATAAGAACTTGTTAGTGCATTTTTAAACGAATGATGCTAACTGTGAAATCAATACAGTTCAGATCCCACAATGTATGTTTTATTTTTGTGTCAATATTTACAAGATCCTAGAATTATACCCATGCATCATTTTTAAAATTTATGATAACAAAAACAAAAAAAAATGTAAGAAAACTCAGCATCAAGGGATTGAGAAAACCTTCTCAACCAAAAGGGGGAAGAGCGAAATGAGACAAAATAAATTATCAATGGCTGAGAGATTCCAAACAGAGTTGAGAGGTTATCCTGGAGGTTATTCTTACGCATTAAATATATATCACCTGTTTAGTTAAAGTGTAATGGGGAGCCTGGAGGAAACTGCCTGAAAATGTAGAGCTGTGTTCCAGTAGCCATGTTTCTTGAAGATGATTGTATAATGATATAGCTTTTGCAATGTGACTGTGTGATTGTGAAAACCTTGTGTCTGATGCTCTTTTTATCTACCTTACCGACAGACGAGTAAAACATATGGATTAAAAATAAATAATAGGGGGAACAATTGTTAAAATAAATTTAGTAAATTGAAATGCTAGTGATCAATGAAAGGGAGGGATAAGGGGTATGATATGTATGAACTTTTTTCTGTTGTCTTTTTATTTCTTTTTCTGAATTGATGCAAATTTCTAAGAAATGATCATGATGATGAATATACAACTATGTGATAATATTGTGAGTTATTGATTATATAACAAGAACAGAATGATCATATGGTAAGAATGTGTTTGCATATGGTTATGTATCATAAATGAAAATTTTTTAAAAATGTGAGAAGAGTCAATGTTTTTAAAAAATGTTAAGGAACAAATAAGCAAAAATTTTTAAATCACTTAACTAAATGCTGTCTAAGTTCACTTCTTGAATTGTGATTCCTTGAACTATGAGAACTGTATGCAAAGATGTTTGTTTTTCACTTATAATTGTTTTTAGCTAAAGAAAAATTACAGTTTAAGGATAAGCTATTACCAAAATAGAAAAATCTACGACAGAGATACATGTCTCCAGAATATGATACCTTGTATTCAACAAATTTCCATGATATAGGGTTGGAAAAGCCTCATGTTGACAATTAAGAAAAATGACAGGCCATATTTGAGCTCTCATGAGTACCCTTGAGGAGTTCTGAAGAAAATGGAAGTGACTATTTGCACTTAGTTGTTTGAAGTCCTGACACCGCTAAGCAAACCTTATACTTTTCTTATTCTCTGCCTTCTCTCTCCCTGTTATACAAATCCCAGGAGAAACTGTAAATAAACATACCCCAAAATTGTCATTCCATTCATACCAGGAAATTCTATCAGTTTTTAAAACACCCAGTTTTATGTTTTATTATTTTTGTTTTAATGTTTTGCTACATTTTACAAATAAATACTTTGTCATTCCAAACTTTCAGATAAGTTGAAAATGGTAAATATTTCAGTTTGAAAGAAAAAACTTTCCCCTTCTTAATAAATGCCATGCCTTTCATCATATTGCTGGATGAACTATATTTTAATGTAATAATAAAATGTTTTCCTTTTGAAAATAAAATATGAGCAGTGGATTTGAGAAAACCACAGTTTCACTAATTATATGAGATGAATGCCTGTGAGCTTAATATACATTAGAACTTACTTTCTGTGCCAGTTTGAAAGTATCCCCAGAAAAGCCATGTTTTCATCTTTATTCAATCTTGTGGGGGCAGCCATTTCTTTTAATCCTGATTCAACATTACAGGGTGGGATCTTGATTTGATTATCTCCATAAAGATGTGGGGCACCCAATTGTAGGTGTAACTTTTTGATTACATGGAGATGTGACTCCACCATTTTAAGTGGGTCTTGATTAGTTTACCAGAATCTTTAAAAGGGGAAACATTTTGGAGAAACCTCAGAAATGACATAGCCAACAGAGAGCTGACAAAATCTTCAGAGCAGAGATGACAGAAACTTCAGAGCCCAGAATTGACATAGATGCCAATATTTGGAGAACAGAGATATTGATGTTTGGAGATACTTAGAGGCCAGCAGGCATTGCTGTGAGATGTTAAGCAAGCCAGAACCTGGAGAAAGCCAGCCGAGAGATGAAAGCCAGCCCCAGAGAAGCAACATGAGAAACCCCTACAGGAACAAAGACTGAAAGCAATGGAGCCCAGGAGCAAGGGACCAGCAGATGCCAGTCACATGACTAGCAACTAACAGAGATGTTTCTACCCATCAGCCTTCCTTGAATTAAGGTTTCTTTTCTTGGATGCCTTAGTTTTTTTCATAGGCTTAGAACGGTAAACTTGTATGAGAAGTTTATAAAAGCTGTTCCAATTCCAGCATATTATATTCTGGCAGCTTTTACAAACTAGAACACTTTATTTGTTCTCTGAAGTGGTTAAAAGGAGCCAATAATTTAGGTTGTTCAATTATATTTGGTTTTTTTCCTCAAGTGTTTTTTTGCTCATTTTTCATTTAGAATTTTGTGTTTGGTCTACTATGCCATCTGTTAGCTAAAAGTTTAAGTTACAATGAAAACTCCCTAGTAAGGGAATTCAGTGGAGAGGATGTTAGCGATATCATGTGTCTAGAGTTCTCTTCAATCAAAAAATATATGCGATCTATAATTTCAGCATTGATGCATGACTGTAGAAATTCTAAGATTAAAAAGCCTCCAGGTACTGTGGTGTTCATTACAGAAAGCTGACAGTGCTTCTCTCAGCAGATAAAAGAAATACAATTACTGACCTCTCTAGGAGACAGTGTGTCTATTTTGAATGTTATAGGTGTGATGTTTGGCTTCAGATTTTTTACAACCTATCTTCTTACTAATTCTTACACAGCCACGCCGTTCTGCAAATTGATCTGGTATTTCAGCCAGTCTTTTCAAAAACCAATCACCTTAGCAAAATTCTCTCTTTTTTATTCCCTTATCACATAATAAATATGAACTACCCCTTCAGAGAATACTCAAGACTTATGTTAGAATTTCAAAGACTTTTATTCATTTGTGTTTTTCCATCAAAGCTGTAACTATAGTGCTCACTGGCTTTTGTATAAAATGCTGAGAAGAACAGAATTGAACTTTTGAGAAATGCTGACTATTATTTTTAGTGTTTATAGTTTTTTTTAATAAAATGATCACATGAAATTTAAATGAAATTTTTTCATATTTTCTTTGAAGGAATTGGCCTCATAGAATCAAGAATTGAATGATAAGAAAACTCTAATCTGATTTTAAAGAATCCCTTTCCCAAAGAAACTAGACTGCTTCAATAATATATACTTTTAACTTAATTATGCACAGTCTGGACTATCAACACAATTAATGAAAGTCTTAATTAATTTCTGTCATCAAGGAAAATCTACATTCAAAAGTAAATACTCATAATCCCCCCAAATCATTTAAAAGCTATAATGCATCTTCCGATTAAAAAACATAAAAATAGGCATTATATTTTTCTTTTCTGTATTTTCAAAAATTTCTCAAAATCAAAATGTATATATATAAGCAATATTTGGATCATAGTTTAGATATGCTTTCACTGGCAGCAATAAAGTAAAAGGAATTAGGGGAAAACCTTATGTTCAGTGTGAAGACTAGAATGCTATGTCAACACATTCAAATCCTTCTTCTCTCCAGGAAGTAGACTGCTTTACTATGAGTCATGAGACTGGATTTCTTCTTGCAGAATGTTTCAGTACTTTATTCCACAACTTAAAATTAGAATAGGATTTTTACGCTGGTCAATGTAAAAATGAAATTAGTCAAAACTATATTGGAGGTAGAGTGTGAATAAACTCTCAATTAGTTGTAAAAGCTCTCTTCCATTTTCACACAAATACCGTGTCGGTCTATCGATTGCCTGTGTACTCTCCAAAACTGTGAAATCCCAGGTTCCCTCTCACCTGCAAGAGGCTCAAAGCTGAAGGCAACTTTTCAATATGTCACATATAGCATACTTAGCAAGACATTATAAAACTACCTACTCCACTTACAGCCACTGAGTCCATAGATTTCTAGAGTTCCCGCTATGATTAATAACTAAAGTAGTAGAAAGCACCAATTTATTATTGATCTTGTCAAGTACAATATATCCTCTTTGGAAGCTGTTAATCAGGACATACCATTCATGAAAAGACTGATTTTAGGAGAGCTAAAGTTCTTTGCGTACCCCTGGGCTATCATCCATAGAGCTCCTATTAACGTGGGATTTAACCCCTGTAGGGCTCTGCTTCTCCATTATCAAAAGGAGGGAGTCTAATGAAATGAAATGAGATTTGATGGCATGCCTTCCATGCTGCTCGAGGAATCTTCAAATTTGAAGGTGCTTAATTATCATTCTTCTTGTTTATAAGCATTCATCTATCATCCTGACCTCTGTGTCCCAAACTCTGTGTCAACTCCTTTCTCCCCCAATAATGTAGATTTATTGAGGATAGACATATAACTTATCTATAATTTTATAACTGTTTGGGGGGGGATTTATATAAAGACTTTCACGAAGTACTGTTGGGTTGGATCACCTTGCTGGGAAATCAGAAGTTCCAGTGTCCATGCCTTGGTTTACTGTAGTTACTCTCTCATTGGATAGCGGGTTTTACTTCTAAGGAATACTGTTTTAATTATCTAGGCTGCTCAAGAAAAAAAACATGAAATGTTTCAGCATAAACCATGGGAATTTATTTGCTCACAGTTTTGAGGCTGGGAAAAATGTCCAAATCAAGCCATGGTCTAGGTGCTGCTTTCTCCCTGAAGACTGTGGCATTCTGGGGCTGGCTGCTTGCGATCCTTGGTTCCTCTGTTACACAGCAAGGCTTGTAGCTGCTTCTCCTTGTTGCTTCTTCTCTTCTGGGTTCTGTTTCAGCTTCTTACTCCCTCTGTCTTTCTCTCTCTGTCTGATTTTCATTCTCTTAAAAATAACTCCAGTAATAGGATTAAGACCCATCCTGATTGAGGGGGGCCACACCTTAATTGAAGTAACCTCATCAAAGGTCTTACTTACAATGTGTTCACACCCACAGCAGTGAATTAGATTTAAGAACATGATTTTCTGGGGCACATATGACTTCAAATCATCACAGATACCTAACTCTCCATATCCTTCAATCCTCTATTAGCTGATCTCAAGCTACATGGGACGCCTTAACATGCACAAAGCCTGTGTCTAGAGCATTCTTCTGCTTACCAAGCTGGAGGTCCCTGAGTAGCTGACACAGAGCATCCCCCCATGAACAAGATTTAAAAGAACAGACAGAAATAAGCTCATCATTAATCATTTAGGGTCATTAATGGAAACATATATGTGTGTGTGCATGCCCATGTGTATACAGGTGTGAGGGTGTACATGAGTGATTTTACAGAGTTAAACTGAAATAGGGATAGCGAGGTCATATTATCAAGTGGAAAAAGTGGATTCTCTAGAACCAGACCATATGGGTTTGAATACTAGCTCAGTCATTAATTGTGGGACATTGAGCTAGTTATTTAACTAATCCGTATCTCAGTTTCCTTATTTGTAAAGTGAAGTTAATAATAGTATTTACTTCTCGAGGTCCTTGTGACAATTAACCAAAGTAATAAGTAAATCAGATATGCATATGTAATAGATTAATATATGTGAAGCTGTAGTAGGCACTCAGCAGGTCATCTCTTAGGTATCATCAATTACCCCATAGTGTGCAGTGGTAAGTAATAACAGGGCTGGCTTCTCTGATGTTTGGTCTGTGCAATTGCACACGTCCCACCCTTAGAATGGCCCCACATTTGTTTTAATGCTCTGCTGTCACCGAATTGAAATTCTTAATAATATTTGAAGAAGGGGTCCCTCACTTATATTTTGCTCTGGTCCCTACAAATTGGGCAGACAGTCTTGAGTATTAGCTATAATGGTATCATAAAATTTTCCAAATCTTTTGGTGTCACCTATTTACAGTCACCTCCACTATACCGTTAACTTTCTAAACCAGTACAAAATAAGTTCTCCTTAATGGATGGATAAAGTTTAATACATGCTGTCTGTACTCCCAGGACTTATATGTAACAAAACCCCATGATAACTCAAATTGAGATATAAGTCAATTGTGATTGGTTTTCATCTTCAACTTAGTGCCCATTCTCTCAATGGGGAAAGACTCAGGTTCTTATCTTCTGTATGAAGAGGGGGAAATGGTAGGGAGTGTAAACCTAGGAAAAGATAGGTGGCCTATCACAGGATATCAGGAGGGGATTTGAAGAGCCGGAATAGTTTCTCTTCCAGTCTCTTCCTGCACAAGTATGCCCAGATATGGTCAATGAAACTGGTGCCACGAAATTGGGAGATTTCTGGGATCACTATCACTGTGCTGGATGCCTCACTCATTAATAGACCCAGAATCCTTCCCAAGATATTTAGGCGAAGTGAGATAAGTTCCACCAGATGGTGCCAAACCACAAAAAAGATTGGACATGCTCCATTCATGTTGCCAAACTCACAGAATGCAAAGTTACAGGGATGTGCAGTCTGCTCTATATTACATTAATTGCACGATAATCTAGTTTTGGACCTCAATTATTGCATTTGGTGGGGTTTCTATGTCTGGAAAAAATAAAACCAATACACAAGAAGTAATTAAAGATATGTTATAAATGAATGGTTTCTATACATGTTTTGCCGCAGATCCAAATTCAATGAGATATGTATTGTTTAATCTTAAAGGGTGCACACCATATCCTCTTGTTTGAGGCTCACATTAAACAATAACAAAGTAAAGGTCTTGAGAATTCTTTACAGTACCGGAAGCCATTTAGATGTTTAACTCATTGTTACAAGTAATGCTTGTTAACATATTCAACACTGATTTCTGCAGAAAATGTCTAAGAGAATGCCAAAATATACATTAAAAGTTATTAAAGTTCGGGAATAGGAAATACTTCTGTGGCACAGAGGAGTAAAAAGAATATTCCAGGTCTGACTTAATTGTATCTCTGATACTACTTCAAGTCCTCTGTGGAACAAGAGGCATTTTGTCATAGTAACACTTAGAAAAATAATTTTACTGACTATTTTGTGAGGACATGGAGAAAAGATTCATGTCCTATATCACAAAGCAAAAACATAATAAAATTCCCCCTTAGACATCTATATTTCTCATTCTTACCACCTAAAGTTCCTCTTCTAAGCTAACCACCTAATTTTTTGTCTTCCTTTTAGCCCATAATGTTTCCGAGAAACACCCTCAATTGTTTTGAACAGTTTCACTCTTCCCTCACCTTGCTCACCCCAATCTGTAAAATATAAATTCACCAGTCAACACAGACAGTGGACAATGGCCATCTCTCTTCCTCAGGCAAGCCCCTTCAAGTTTTCACTTCCTATTTAAGTGTCTCATCAAAGCATTAGCTTAAAAAATTTCTTCTTAAAAGTTCTTCAAAAATCTATAGCTATGAAAATAAGATTTTCTCTATATTAGACAATATATATTTAGGGAAGAATTTTCTGATATTTTAACCTGAAGATAAAAGTTGATTCCAGGACATTTTGTAAGAGGGTGATGGGAAAGTTATTGGGTGTGGGGAGGATGAGTGACTATTTAACATAAGCATCTTCACAACAAAAAATCATATAGCGTGATATGCCAGATATTCTTTCTATATGCTTTAAAAACATTACTCATTCAAATATAGAAGCTTACAAATATCAATTGCAGTCCCAAAAGGTAGTAACTAGGCTTCCTCATGCTTGCAGTGTCTGAATTGGGAACTTCTCAGGGGTCCTGCCGGGAAAGCTAGCCACCACCTCCTTCACTTGTATTCAGCGATGTATCTTCCTAAGCTCTGTTTCATTGGTCAGCACTCCTTCACGGGTCTTTCGTTGCCAAAAACTCTCATTGCTCAGCATTGGAGTACCTTGAACTGGGTTCCCTGAGTAGCTGTTCTAGTTTGCTAGCTGCCAGAATGCAATATACCAGAAACGGGATGGCTTTAAAAAGGGGGAATTTAATAAATTGCTAGTTTACAGTTCTAAGGCTGAAAAAATGTCCCGATTAAAGCAAATGTATAGAAATGTCCAATCAAAGGCATCCAGAGAAAGATACCTTGGTTCAAGAAGGCCAATGAAGTTTAGGGTTTCTCTCTCAAATGGGAAGGAACATGAGGAACACAGAGCTTCTCTCACAGCTGGAAGGGCACGTGGCGAACACGGCGTCACCTGCTAGCTTTCTCTCCTGGCTTCCTGTTTCATGAAGCAGTATATTAAAGTCTCCTACTATTAATGTAGAACTGTAATTTCTCCCTTCAAATCTGGCAGCATTTTCTTCATATATTTTGACTCTGCTGTTAAGCACGTATATATTTATAATTGTTCTATCTTATTGTTGAACTGACCCCTTTATCAGTATATAATGACCTTCTTGGCCCCTCATAACTATTTTTGACAGTCTATTTTATTTAATAATAGATAGCTACCTCAGTTCTCTTTTGGGTACTACTTGAATATATATAGATATATACATTTTTTTTCCAATCCTTTCATTTTCAACCTATTTATATCTTTGAATTTAAGGTGAGTAGACAGCAAATAGTTGGGTCATCCTTTTATTATCCATTTGTCAATCTCTGCCTTTTGACTGGAGAGTTACTACTGAAAATGCAGGACTTTCTTCTGCCATTTTGCTATTTTGTTTTTGTAGGTCATATATCTTTTGTCTCTCAATTCTTCCAGTAATGCATGCTTTTATATTTATTTGATTTTTACACACTTTTATATTTATTTGATGTTTGCATTGTACCGCATTGAGTCCCTTCTCATTTCTATCTGGATATATTTTTACCTATTTTCCTTGTGGTTTCCTTGGGGTTAAAATTTAATTTCTTAAATATATGACAATAATATTTGATTTGATAGGAACTTGACTTCAGTAGCATACACTTATGCTTCTTATTACCCTTCTTAATATCTTCTCACAAATTATATACTTGAACATTGTAGGTGAAAAAACATAAGATTTGTCATTACTTTTAATGCATTTGCATTTTAGCACCTGTAGGAAGTAAGAAGTAGAATTGCATACCAAAAACTATAGTACATCAGCACTGGCACTTATCATTACCCAAATGTTTACCTCTGTTGCAAGTTTTTTATTTCTTTATGCCACTTTGACCCACTCTTTAGTATACTTCCCTTTCAGTCCAAATAACACCCTTTGGCATTACTTACAGGGCAGGTCTAGTGTTGATGAACTCCCACAGTTTTTGTCTGTATGAGAATGTCTTAATCTCTCCCTCATTTTTGAAAGAGAATCTCCCTGGATATAAAATTCTTGGTTGGTGGTTATTTTCTTTCAGCACTTTAAGTCTTTCAACCCACTGCATTTTGGCCTCTATAGTTTCTGATGAAAAATCAGCACTCAATCTAATTGGGACTCCCTTGTACATAATATATTGCTTTTTTCTTTCCACTTCCAGGACTCTCTCCTTGTCCTCTCCATTCAAAGGGGTGATCAATATATGATGGGGTGTATTTTTCATGTTTATACTATTTGATGTTCTCTGGGCTTCATGGATGTGCATATTCATGTCTTTTGCTAAATTTGGGAAATTTCCTTCCTTCTGCCCCTTTCCCACTTTCTTCTCTTTCTAGGACTCCCATAATGCATACATTAGTATGCTTGATGGTGTCCCAGTGGTCTCTTAGGCCATTTTTGCTTGTATTATTATTTTTTCTTTCTGCTCCTCAGCCTGACTCATTTCAATTGCTTATCTTCAAGTTTTCTGACTCTTTCTTCTCACAGCTCCAGTCTGCTTTTGGAACTCTCCTGGAAATTTTTCATTTCCGTTATTGTGGTCTTCAAATATAGTAGTTCTGTTTGGTTCCTTTTTTTTTTTTTTTGGCATGAGCAGGATCTGGGAATTGAACCCAAGTATCTTGCATGGCAGGCAAGAACTCTGCCAATGATCGACCGTGACCTGCCCTGTTTGGTTCCTTTTTAAAGTTTTTATTTCTGTACTGAGATTCTCAGAGAGTTCATTCATTATTTTTCTCATATCTTTTAGTTCATTCTCTGTATTTTCTTTCATCTCCTTGAGCATATTGAAGATCATTTTTTAAAAGTCTTTGTCCTGTATATCCACAGTCTGGTCTTCTTTGTTGATATTTTCTGTATTTTTATCTTCTTCTGTATTAGTTAGGGTTCTCTAGAGAAACAGAATCAACAGAGAACACTCGCAAATATAAAATTTATAGAAGTGTCTCATGTGACCATGGGAATGCAGAGTCCAAAATCCTCAGGGCAGGCTGTGAAGCCTACGACTCCAATGGAGGGTCTGGGCAAACTCCAAAGGAGAGGCTCACCAGCCGAAGCAGGAAGAGCCTGTCTCTTCTGAATCCTCCTTAAAAGGCTTCCAGTGATTAGATTGAACATCACTCATTGCAGAAGACACTCCCCTTGGCTGATTACAAATGGAATCAGCTGTGGATGCAGCTGACGTGATCATGATCTAATTCTATGAAATATCCTCATCACAACAGACAAGCCAGCACTTGCCCAACCACCACTTGGCCAAGTTGACACATGAACCTGACCATGACATCTTCCTTTGGATGTCTTGTAATATTTTGTTGAACACTTTGGGATTCCCTGAATCCCAAGAGCACTCAGGATTATTCCCTGAGATGTCCATTTCTTGAGTTTGTAACCAACTGGTGATGTGACAGAGGTTTTCTTGAGCATCAGCCTTCCTACCAGGAAGGTCCACCAAGGCGAATGCAAAGTGCAAGTCCTCCCTGTCTTTTTTTTTTCCTTTTCTTTTCTTTTAAACATTTGTTTTATTGTGAGATATAACATATACACGAAGAAAAGAAAGAAAAAGTAATTTTCAAAGTACACTTCAAATCTGTTACAGAACAGATTTCAGAGTTTGTTATGGGTTACTGTTCCACTATTTCAGATTTTTTCTTTTGAGCTGCTCCAAAATGCTGGAGGCTAGAATAAATATCAATATAGTGATTCAGCAGTCATGTACATTTGTTAAATGTTATTTTCTCTGTTATAACTCCTCCTTCTCCTTTGATCTTTCTCCCAATTGGTAGGGATCTTTACACAATGCCTCTTCTGACTCTTTCATGTTGAGAAGGCGTGTTAACACTTAAGGATAGGAGGATGCAGTTAGTTGATTATTTTGGAGAGGCTGATCCCTCTGGGTTTTGGGATTTATCTGACTAGGAACCCTCCGGAAATTATAGCTTCCAGGAAAGCAAAATGGGTGCATGAGCCCTAGGTGTTCTTAAGAGTTAACAGGATTGATGTTGGTTGAGGTTTGACAAACCATGGCAATCAGCACTATCTAACCAAAGCTTGCATAAGAGTAGCCTCCACAATAGCCTCTCCACTCTATTTGATCTCTCTTACCCACTGAGCCTTATTTTATTACACTTCGTTTCCCCTTCTTGGTAAGGAAGGCATTGTCAATTCCATGTTGCCAGGGCCAGACTCAACCCTGGGAGTCATGTGCACATTGTCAGGGAGACTTTCACCCCTGAATATCATGTGCCTCTTAGAGGGGTACCTGTCTGTCATTTTTAGGCCTGTGCCTTGTCCTGAGCTTGCACTTGTTGGTGGCCTTAGAAGCTCCCCTGCTTACAGGGATTTGAACACCTCTTCTACTTCCCAGGAGAAAGACCTTCTCCTTCCTGTGAGTTTTCTACTGCCAGACTTAACGCATGGTAGACCTTTGTCTCAGGCTGTCTCCTTCAATTGTTTCTCACATTGCTTTAGTTGTCTCAAGTTGTTTTGCCTAGAGAGAAGTTCTGGGTGCAGGAGCACATGCAGAGAAAAGTTTTCCAAGTGAAAACAGATCAAAGTCAAGAATCTACAGAGGGAAGGTCTGCCTAGGAGAGGGGAAAGTCCAGGAAGAGAATATTCAGTGACTTTCCAAAGCTGCACTTTTGTGACCTGAACAGTACATTCAGACCTTCTACTGTCCTCTGCAGCCCTGAGGAAATGCGCTGTCTTTAAGTCTCCTCCACTGCCTTAGTCCAGGGTGGCTTAGAACAGTGGCCACCCTCAGGCTCCCAGTGATCCAATGTAGCTAATCAAAAGCCATGATCATCAATTGGCCTGTGCCAACCCTGAATCTTGGAGAAGTGGGTTTTTATATCCCTTTCTGGCACCATTAAATTATGCCAGAGGCTGGACCCCATGGATGCCTGCTGAGAGGGTGGTGGCTGGGTGATCATAACTGACACATAGGAGAACAGTTTAGTGGAATGTACAGTAATTTACTAGCCTCTTCCTTCTGCTCTCCCCTAGATGCTATACAATGTTCTGTTGGACTCCAGAGTTTTGAAATAGTTGATTCAGTCAGTTGCTGCCTGTTTAATAGTTGTTCTGGTGATGGTCTGATTCCTGGAGCTTCCTACTTTACTATCTTCCTAATTCTTCTCCCTTACATGCTGTGTGAATCACTGATGCTGTGTCTTTGTCACTTTCACCCCTCCTGCTGTGAATGTTTAATTTAATAGCATCAGATATGTGATTATGTACTACATTTACAATATTATGCCAGTTTAAGTCATGTGAGATTTCACAATCTGTACTTCAAACCCTCTATGTTGAAAGGGGTAGGGCTTTCTTCTTGTTTCTGAAATTTCCAAAGATTGGAAAGTTGTCGTTTGAGTAAATACACTAGAGTCATTGAGCAACACTATCCTCTTTTGCTGGAGTCAGAAATTTAGATGCCAACCGGTAGTTATAAGAATAAATGATAAAAGATACACTTGCTCTATGAGAGACCCACTGAGTGTGGGTAATTAAGCCAATCATGCAAACATTCAGAACATTGCAGAAAACAAAGTACCCAAATTAAAACTATTTCAATCAAAATGATAAAATAGTTTTGCATATTCCAAAGTCAATTTCTCTGAAGGACCATTAAGTTTAATGGAAACAGTACTTTGACATTAACAAACAATATGCTTGAGCTTTTTTCAATGTTTCTTTCAAATAAGCTGTGCCCCCAAAGCTTTACAAAATACAATGAGAAAAACAATTAAATAATATAATGGATGATCATATAAATTATGTAAAATAGTGCTACACCATTACACAGTGAATAAATTTAAGGCATTCATTTACCAAACCAATTATGAGAGAAAGCAATGAAGGGAATAGAATGGAGGAAAGTATATTTTGTTCAGATTAGATTTGAAAAGAAAAATAAATTGACAAGATGTGATTAAAGCCTTCCCACTATCAATATGGAAATCCTTTTGCATTTACAGATGGATATATGAATGGCAGAGTCCATATATTCTCAGAAAACAAGTGTAAAAATACTCAAATGTTTTGCCAGAATATATAACCTAAAAAGTTTAGACTACTTCAAATTTCTTTCAACCTTGTTTTTCTTCTTTTTTCTCAATACTTATTTTCCTAATAGATTTTTTTGTTCAGTGCCACTATTTTATAGCATTTTAAATTTTGAAATCCTTTGCTCTCTAATTTTCTTTTTCTTTGTCTTCCCTTCCCTATTGTTTTCTATATCCCATCTCTTCAGCTTGTCAAAGGATAATTTCAAGTGCAAAATTGTGAAGGTCCTTCTATGTTTTAATATTGAGTCAAATATTTATTTCTTAACAAAATTATATTATATGGTGTCAGTTTATTTTTTAAATTGGGCCCTTGCTAAGATAAGTCTAGAAGTGGATGAAATATCCCTCTGCATCACAACTCTCCTTTGCATTGCTTGCCAGCCAATGGTCAGTGGTAATTTGATGTCTCTAAGTCCATCATTAGAAAACTTCTTTTCTTACCTTTACTGCTCTAAAACAGTTTCCACATACTCTTAAAAAAATCTTTGGCGCTCAGAAAAATTTAACCAGATAAATCTGCACATTACAAGTCTTAAAGCTAGAAACCATATTATTAACTGTGAAACTATGTAATTAGTTTCTTTATGGGCCTTCAATTTTTTGCTAGATAAAATTAAAACTGCCACCAAAAATTGAGGCCATTATGAACATGACAGGTCATTTGTTGAGAAAAGGTTGTATAGAAATAGCATCTGATAATTTGTTGGAAATATTAGCATATAGATGGCTATGGAATGTGTGAAGTGTTATCAGAAGAATTCTAATCAAATAACTTTTGCTATGTAAGTCAAATACAGTTCTATTCCAAATGTAGTTCGGTTCTTTGTCCTAATGGCAAACGTAAGCTAAAAGAAATGTATTTAACCTGAAGACAAGTTGATGAAAAATTTACCACTCCACTATTTTTTAAAAATCACAAAACTAAAAGGTACATACACATAAAACCCATGCCACCAAAGAATGAAAAATTATTCTCTTTCCACATAAAAATAAACAGTTTTTTCCATGAATTTTAGCAGCTTATCTTAAACTGCCTTGACTGACCTAGTGTTTTCTATCATGAAAAGGGCTGTGAATTGTAATTCTGGATGTAAGAGACCTGATGAATCTACAGCTAACACTGTAAACCAGAGCCTAAGTTTCCTTCAGCTTTTTAAGTCAACATAGTACATGGCTAAACACACAGAAAGAATATGACTATGAGTCCACATTCAAAGCAGTAAATAACTCTGAAATTTGTATATCCTTATTTTTCTTTAAAATGTCCAGTTTCATCTATCTATCCTGGTACTTTTGGCAGACATATGACAGTAGCGGTTATACAAATCACAGAACACTATTTAGATGGTCAACAGCTAATTTGTTTGGGCAAAAGTTTAGTGGTTCTGTGATAGCTCTAACTCCATGGACATAAAGACAATATAAACAATGAAATTATAACATACCCAGAAGTAGAGGAAAAGTTAAATCTATTTAGTGAATTCTTAAGTGACTAAGTCAAGACATTTGTTCAGAAGTTACAAATTCAGAATTTTTGAACTTTAAAAACATGGTATGAATTTTCAGCTGAAGAATTATTATAATGAGGAGGGACTAATGTGGCTTGTTTTATATGTCTTTCTATAAATGACTTGGATTAAACTATTGACTTCCTTGACTTTTTAGTTTCAATTACTCGATACCCCAAGTATATTTATATCAAATGTTCGCAGCTAAAACGCATCTTAATTCTAGCAGTTTCATGTTATGTTCAATTGATCTTTGTTTCTTTAGAATTTATATGAAATAGTAAATGGAATGTTTAAATTGTAGAATAACCAAGGGCACATGTGACAGACTGCTTTTAGCACAGATGATGGACTGCCTGTTGCCCCCCAGAATCTGTTCTCCCCTTTTTCCATGGTAATTAAGTTTCATCTGGGCACATAACCATTTAGAGAAAAGCTACATCCCCCAGCCTCTCTCAGAGATATGGTGGGGCTTGTGTTTACGTTCTCATCAATGGACAGTGGAGGTGAAATGTGCAATTTTCACATCACTTGCTTTTTTAAAAAATATTTTTATTGAGAAATCTTCATGCACATGCAATCCATACATGGTGGACAATCAATGTCTCACAATATCATCACATAGTTGTGTATTCATCACTATGATCATTTTTTCGAACATTTACATCACTCCAGAATAAGAAATAAAAGAAAAAAGAAAATAACTCATACATACCATACCCCTCAACTCTCCCTCTCATTGACCACTGGTATTTCCATCTACCTAATTTATTTTACCCTTCCTTCCCCCCTATTATTTATTTACTTTTATCCATATTTTTTTACACATCTGTCCATACCCTGGATAAAAGGAGCATCAACATCACTTGCTTTTAAAGGGAGATTGCCTCCCTACCTCTCCCCTTCTTTCCTTTTTCCTTCTGGTTGGAAATAGCTGCACCAACTTTGAATGGCCCATTTTCAAGACAGAAATGCAGCCCTGCCAGCCTGAGTCCTGACTGACCTCAAGGAACAGGGCCCACCAGCCCACTAACTGAAAGGAACAGTGTGCTGTTTGGTTGAACCCTTTATTTTGGGGTCTCTTTGTTATCACAGTCCTAGCCCATTCCCTAACCAATGCGCATTGACACATCCATAAGCTCCCCTTTCCTATGTCATCCGTTTACATGAATTATTTTTTAAATTATCATGAAAGTTTGGCTTATAAGTACTAAAAATATATATTGTTCTCTACTGTTAGTTGTAAATTCATTTCTGAGGCTTTTCAATTATATTTCACTATTATTCACCATTGTTGTACCACTTTCTTAAAAATGATATTTCAGATTTCAAGATTATGAGACTTTTATTTCAGGGAATAAATAGATTGACTATGTTTAAAAGCAAAAGATTATTCCCGAATCTGTGGCTGAAAGAGTTTTATTTTCTCATTTCTATTTCTTCAGTTAGATAATAGAGTAGCATGATAAACAGAAAAACGATCTTGCATGAATTATGCATAAGGAAAAAAAGAAAGAAAAGGCAAGAGACAATTGCCCTTTTGGTTTAAGAAGTGTTAGTAAGTGTTGCTGAGCTGATGAAGCACTTTGGTATAAAGCCCTTGAGCCTTACTTGATGCCCCACATCAAATACATCATCTCAAGATGGGTAAAACGAGACATCTGATGTCAAAGGTAAGGAACCATGTAGCTCCCTGGGGTGCCACTGCTTTGCTCTGTGAATGACCATTCAATCTCCCCCACCCCCAAGGCACCTTGCTCTGTGACTGTCGGAAGACTTAAACTAATTCTAAAAAGCTAAATTCAAAATAAATAGAGTATTCTTCCTTTTAAAGGAAGATGCATGTGTTTTGTTTTTCATTTAGGCACTACCATAGATATGCAAATAAAACATGGTAAGAAACAGAGAATTAGCGCTCATTTTCATGTGAAATTCTGCAGGAAGGTTGTGTGCATGTTCTTTCTGTAGCAGCACTTTATTAGATTACAGGGACATTCCCAAGCAGCTGCCCCCAACAACCTTAACAATTACTTACTGAGACTTGAGCTCAATTCAAGTAAATGGCTTTGACCACTTGCATATCTTTTAGAAAATTACAAATCCTCTCTAATCCTTAATATGGGAGAAATGAGCAGGTGCTTTAAGTCAAAATTTGTAAGACAATAAACATACTGCTTGAGGGTTCAGCACATCTTGATTTTTATTTTTTTTACAGAAATGGGAGCATAATATACACAGTCTTGAAACATATTCTTTTTCCTTCCAACAATATAAGATGAGGGTATTTCCAAATCAGCTTATATAGATTTGCCTCATCCTTATGTATTTAATCCCTGGTATTCTATTTATATAGATTACTATATAATCTATATAATTTATATAGATTATTTATATATAATCTATATAATTTATATAATTATAATATTTATGTAATCAGTATTGACATTTAGATAGTGTCAATATTTTGTTATTACACATGATGTTACAGAAATATATACATAGCTGTGTGTGTACATGTATTTCTTGACACAGAATTGCAGTTTATCAATCGGAGTAAATTTCTAACAGCAACTGTTGGATCAAAACTCTTGTGCCTTTTCTATTTCATAGATTATGCAAAACTGCACTTCAAAAGTTAGGAGCAATATAGCTACCACATATTTCCTCATATCCTTGCTGAATTTGGGGGTTGTCAAGCTCATTTTTTCCCAAAAGAGAAAAAGAATGTTTCTTTGTTTTAATTTGCATAGATTTAATTATGAACAATCTTGACTTAGCGTCTTTTCAAAGGTTTGTGAGATAGTTGTATTTCTTTTGCTGTGAAATGATTATGCATGTCTCTTGCCTTTTTTATTGAAAGATAAGAGCTTCGTACATGACAAAGAAGATGGGCTTTTATCATTTGTCTTTAGACATTGTTTCCATTTTTCTTTGTAGATTTTGAAAATTTTGCATGTGCACATTTATCAATCTTTTCCTAATGACTTCTGGGTTTTGTGTTTTTCTCTATTCTTTGTTCTTCTCTTTTCCAAGATTATTTTATAAAATTGTTTTGATTATTTTCTGATATATAGTTTTATATAAACTGTTTTAATATATATTGTTTATCTAGCTGTTTGTGTTATAGCCACATATCCAGAAACTTCAGAAGTATTTCTATATCATATAATTGATGGACATATCTTAAAGTGTACATAGATACAGACAAATAGACATATCTATGCATGCCATCAAAGGAAAAGGATTTTACAAATTATTTAAACACTATTAAAATTATCCTTCTTTAACTTTCAGAAACAGTTAAACAAATGAAAATGTAGTTTTTTGCATTTTGCCAAAAAAAATTCCTGACCACTAGCCTTAATCTATGAAATATCATAGAGAAGTTGCTCAAATCAAATAGGGTTAAGTGATACTTAAAATTTCTTACAGGCCTTTATTCTTCATTCTTAAATAAATGATGATCAGTGCAAACACAGGCAATATAATTTAGTTCATGACAGGAGACAGATGCATAAGCCCACAAAAATTAAAACCAAATGCTTCAAACAGCTAAAATTTTATGACCATCCTTATTATTTATACTTCCCCAAAGTAATAAAGAAAACCAGTTATATTTTATTAGAAATATATGGAAAGATGTAAATAGTTCATTCATAATATAAATTATTATTCCATTTATTAATGCAGTACAAATACAGTATAAAATATTATTAATGCACAGAAAAAAAATAGACCAAGTACTTTCCTCATCAGTCTGACACAGAACAGAAATATAATAAATATATTCATGTATGCATATTTATACATGGAAGTGAATTTATTCAACTTAGACAGGGTGACTGTTTTGTAATCAATATGGATGTCTGCTATTCAGAGGGAACTATTAGTAATAAGAGCTTTCAGCATATCCTGAAATTGAATATGGTAACTGAATGTGCTCTCTTAGAGAATTTACCTGAGTTTGAAAACTCTAAAAATAATCAAATTCATGTCACCTCTATGCTGCTTCAAAAAGACTTTCTGTCCAGTAATATATAATGAACAGATTTCTAAAATCTCATTTATTTTCCATATTATTTCCCTGCTTTTTCTCCTACTTTCCCTGGTGAACAGATATTCGAGTTTTTCAGCTATATATTACCATACGAGCCCAGCCACTGTGTAAGCTACAAAGACCTAGAGGCTTGAAACTGTGATTGTGAATTTCTCACTGTAGTTGTGTCTCCAGCAGATGGTGGCCTAGCAGCCATCTACTGCCATTAAGAACATAAAGAGAAATAGCAGCCAATGGCTATGGGGAAAAAACCCCTTATGATCAGCCAGCTGTTGTACTTTGAGTGCTGCTGAAATACAAGGACAGGAAGGACAATACAAGAATCCTAAAACATCCAACCATACAAATGCTTGTGATGGAAAGAGTTTCTGTTTGAACTCACTGGGAGAAGGGCTTATAGACATGCATAAGTCGAGCAGGAGAGACTGCCCCAAAGTTCAGCAAGCTGATATTTGCATACTTACAGATTGATTGCTCTTTTCCAAGTTGGCCAAATCTTTAATTATACTCAAGGTCACTGCATTTGTAAAACCCTAGCCAAAATATTAGATTGGGTAATGCTAAGTATATTGTGACTTTGGGCATGATTCATGTTACTAGGAGTATATTTGTTATTGCTTTAATTGGTGGGTTTTTTCCCCTTGTATTGAGATATTCTGAGAATTGAATTGCAGGAAGAGGATATTCCACTCTTCAGCTTTTATAAACTATAAGAATTCACGTTAAGAAGTACTTAAGATAGTACTTCTCATCTTAAGATATATCAGCTTTCCCAATCGTAGGCTCCAAATATGTAGAAAGTACTCATATTTAATAGTTCTCTGATTTGGGCAAGATCTACAGGAAACGTCAATTAAATTTTAGCCAATTATTTCAGTGAATTTACAGCATAGTTTTTAGCATTTGCAAACATTTTGAATAATGTGACAAATGTCAATCTCTAATAATTAGTAAAATGTTATAGAATGCTGATATATCTTCTGATTTTTAATCCTCATGGATAAATCATTTATTTTAAAATCTCCCTTTTAAAAAAAAATTTTGAAACTGCTTAAATAACCTATCAATTCAACATTAGTTAACAAAATTAAATTATGAATTTGGTTAAGCAATTGGTTATTTAAAGAAGACCAGACTTGAGCAGAGAGCTGGGGAAGATGGCAGCATAGGGAGCTGTAGAATTTAGTTAGAACTCTAGAGAAGCTAGTAAATAGCCAGGAACTGTCTGAAACAACTGTTTGTGGGATATCCATGACTAGACACACAATGTACACCAGTCTGGAATGTGTGGAAGGGCCAAGATCACAGAGCAGGACTATAAGGAAAATCCCCAAATTGTGGAGGCTGGCACCTCTGCCCCACTGGCATGACAGGCTGTATTGGAGACACTTCCCTATGGGAAAAAGAAGCAGTCTCTACTAGTAGCAAGGGTAGGTGGCTCACGAAGCTCCAGTTGTAGTTTTAATTAACAAATTTGGACTGGTGAAAGGAACCCTGAGGTCGCTCCCAGCAGAGAGGAGATGGGGCTGATGGAAAGAAGAAAAAAGGAGGCTTTTGGAATCAGCTGAGCTCAGAATACTGGAAAAGGGCTGTGCCCCAAGCAAAGGGACACAGAGCCAGGAACCAACTCTAGCATTCGACTGGCAAAATTTGGGGGCTGGGGACTGGCTCTAAAAGGGATTTCTCATTCTTATTTTCTTAACTATTCTAAGTAGCCCATTAAAGAAAGCCTCAGGCATTTTCAATTGTCACCACTGACTCAGGCAATGGCCAGAATTAAGGCAGGTCTGAGAGATGAATTAACTAGCCAAGGGAAAGTGATAATTCCCTAAAGGGTGTTTCTTCCCCAAGAAAAGGGTGAGGGTGGGCCCAGCTCAAGTGGCAGCCCTCATTCAGAAAATTCAGAGCCCAGGAGCTGGAAAACATAAATAGCTTAAGCTCACCTTCTACCTTAGCCTCTGTCTCAACTACACCCCTGGTAGGGACAGAGTCTGTTAAGAATTACAGGGACATACTACTCTATGCTGGTAAGGGAGCTGTGGGCTAACAAGCACCATAGGAAAAGGAGATAGGAAAAAGGATAGGAAAAGGAGAGTCTAGAGGCCTCAGGAAAGTCTGGCAAACTGCTGGGTCTCATCCTTAGGGAAACTTGATACTAATTATACCCTTCTCCTGAGACCTGGGCCATCTGGTCTGAGAAAATCTCGTTGGGGTCAATCCATCTGGAGAGACCCTCCTCAAAAAAGTTTCCGTATAGGCAGGACAAGAAACAGAAAAAACAAGAGGTGAAAAATTCTGATCAGTTAAACAGAAGCTATGCTAGAGGTCTAGAATAAGTTGAAATGAATGTCAAAGAACAGATAGAGAATGTGGAGATGAGTTATGAGTGTAAGAATTTATAATTCTTTTATGGCCTGAAAAATTCCATTTCCATAGCTCTGACCTCTTCCTTTCCTGCTTATATCATTTCAATAATCTTTTAACTGCTCTACCCGCACATAAGATCTTAGCTCTCTACCTTTAGGCTGCTGCTATTGCTTTTTTTCTAAAATCCAAGTCATACCTTATATCTACACTACAGAAAATAATCCTTGGCTTTCAAATGCCAGTATAATGGAAAACAAATTCCTTACATTGGCTTTAAAGCCTTCCATGAACTGGTTCCAACCTGTTTATCCACCTGAGAGCTGCAGTTCTTAGGAAAGCTTCCATCAAATTAGACTCTACCTTTCTTAAGGAATTTAATGCTCTCAGGCTTCCCTGCCCAAATTGGGGCAATGACCCCAGTCTGTAATGCCCCAGACTTTGCCTCTCTAATGCAATTCATTTTCTTAGCTCAAATGCACTCCCACTCTGAGGCCTCTCCTATCCCTCAACTGTGGGACAATACCATATGGAATGCCGAAGTGTGTGCCACATACCTTAATTTTTTAATCTAAATGACTGTTAGAAAGCAATGAAGACTAGTGGTGAGAAGCATGAACTCTGAAGTCTGAGAGAATTAGGATTAAGTTCATGTCTGTTCCCAAGACATGTTCTTTAGAAAATTTACTTCACTTCTAGGCTTAAATTTCCTGATATGAAAAATTGAGAAGAATAACAGTTCCCAAGTAGTTGGGTTATTCTGAGTACTGAATTAGATCAAGCATATAAAATATTTTGCACAATGCTTGGCATTTATATCCTTTTTGTATTTTTGCTATAATTCTTATCACCCCAGGGATAAAACTAAGCCATTGACATGCATGTGTCCTGAATGATATTTTCATTTTTTTTTTGACTCAAAGACCATAAACGATTTCTCATAGCACTAAGTATACTGTGTTACAAGTTGTGGCTCAAGTTGTATTCATTGAGTAAATTAATCAATCAATGGTTCATATTAGGCAAAATTTTTCTGACCCCCAAAATTAACTTAATGAAAACCTTTCTATCATATAAACTTTTAAAAATAAGTTAATGAAAATTTTTGAAAGCCTTTAAATTTTGAAATGTTTTTAGAATTGCTCAGCTTATTAAACAAATTAAAATATCAGGGAGGGTCACAGTGGCTCAGCAGGCAGAGTTCTCGCCTGCATGCCAGGGACCTGGGTTCAATTCCTGGTACCTACCCATGCAAAAAAAAAAAATCATACACATCCTAATTCTAGTAAGATGTAAATGAAATACCTACATTACATTTCATCAGTCAAAATAACAAACTCTTGAAAACATTGGATATGATCAAAGAAGTTTTGTATTTTAGTGATAGGTACCATATAAAATGAAAGTTGTATAATATTAATACTAATAATGATAATTACTATCTATTAAATACATGTTATCTGGCAAGCACTAACAAATTCTCATAATTCATGGACAGTATTATCATTCCTACTTCATTGGTAAAGAAACCTTTATTATTACAAAACATTAAAAAGTAATAATTTCACAATAATAAGATTAAAAATATGACAACTTTGTATTTCTTCTTCATTTGACAGATAAGACTCTATGAAAAACCCTCTTATGCTCTATAACTAGGTTCTAGATAAACATATTTGTAAGGTATTTCTGGGCTGGTAGGAAGTAAAGGAAATTATAAAGGCCCTTTCTATTCAAACAAACAAGCAACCAGGCAAACAAATAAACAAAGCTGGAGCAAGTTAACTTGAGCACTAAAATAACACTAATAACAGGCTGACCTGAGAGCAAATGCCAATAACCACCCTGCAATTTTCCTTCTAAGACTTGGATGGAGGCAGATGGTTAGAGCTGAACTTGATACTATTACTCTAAATTTGAGATACCATAACACAATTAAAGTGTCCAAGGTTGGCAACATCTCCCATTTCCTGACAATAGCAATTGCATAGCCCCTCTATACAATTAGTATATAATTAATATAATTAATACCTGATTTGGGGCTTCAAGACTGCCATTAATGAAGACTAATGATAGCTAAGCTCAGAGTCAAAGGGTCACTCAGCACAGAAGAAAACTACCATGAGTGAGAGTTATCAGGAAAAAGAGATGAGATATTTAAATCCCTCAAAAGATATATGGATATTAGAGCAGAATGTAAAATAACTATGTATAAGTGTTCAAATAAATGAAAGTTGGAACCACAAAAATGAACAATAAAAGACAATAGAAATTGACTAAATCAGATAAGAAAGACTCATCCTCAGGGATACTTGATTTTGATTACACCTTAATTAGTCATAAGTCCTGGGTCTGTCCTGTCTGAGAAAATCTGATAAGGGTTGACCCTATGTGGCAGGGCAAGAACCAGAAAAACAAGACCTGAAAAACTTCTGGATCAGTTACAGAAGCTAATACTAGAGATATAGAATAAGTTGAACTGAATGTCAAAGAACAGATAAAGAACAAAGCTAACCAACAAGAAAGCCCTAGGTAAAAGAGAGAAACGATCTTCAAAATAAACTAATCAAAGAAATCAAGTGCCTAGACATCAGCAAAAAATTGAAGCATACTAGGAAGCAGGAAGATATGACCCATTCAAAGGAACAAACTAACACTCAAATGAAATTACATGAGTTGAAACAACTAACTAAAGAAATTTGTTCTGACAAATCTTCTAAATCAAATCAATGAGGTGAAGGAAAATATGGCAAAAGAGATGAAGGATATAAAGAAGAAAGTGGGTGACCATACAGAAGAACTCAAACGCTTAAAAAAAGAAATGGCAGAACTTATGGGAATAAAAGGGACAATAGAAGAGATGAAATCACAATAAAGAAATACAGCAGCAGATTTGAAGAAGCAGAAGAAAGGATTAGTGAACTAGATAACTGTACATCTGAAATCTGACACAAAAAAGAACAGATAGGGAAAAGAATGGAAAAATCTAAGCAGAGTCTCAGGGAATTGAATGACAACATGACGTTCATCAATATACAAGTTATGGGTGTCTCAGAAGGAGAAGAGAAGGGAAAAGGAGCAGAAAGAATAATGAAGAAATAATCACTGAATATTTTCCAACTCTTATGAAAGACTTAAAATTATAGATGCAAGAAGTGCAGCATACCCCAAACAGAATAGATCTGAATAGACTTACTCCAAGACACTTACTAATCAGTTTATTAAATGTCAAAGACAAAGAGAATTTTGAAAGCAGCAAGAGAAAAGCAATCCATCATATACAAAGGAAGCTTGATAAGACTATGTGTGGATTTCTTAGCTGAAAGCACAGAGGCAAGAAGGTAGTGGTATGATATTTTAAGATGCTGAAAGAGAAAAATTGCCAACCAAGAATTCTATATCTGGCAAAACTGTCCTTCACACATGAGGGAAAGTTTAAAATATGTTCAGACAGACACTGAGAGAGCTTGTGAATAGAAGACATGCTCTGTAAAAAATACTAAAGGGAGCACTACAGGCAGACAGGAAAAGACAAGAAAGAAAGGTCCAGAGAAAAGTGCAAAAATGAAGATTATCAGTAATAGTAAAAATAGAAAAAAAACAGATATGACAGGGCGGGCCAAGGTGGCTCAGCAGGCAGGAAGGCTTGCCTGTGATGCCAGAGCACCCGGGTTCAATTCCCGGTGCCTGCTCATGTAAACAAAACAAAACGAAACAAAAACACAGATATGACATATAAAATTCAAAAGAAACTACTACCTCTATAGTAATAACATTAAATGTCAATGTATTAAACTCTCAAATCAAAAGATTGGCAGGAGGGATTAAAATACAGGACCCATCTACATTCTGTCTACAAGAGACTCATTTTGTACCCAAGGACAAAACTAGGTTGAAAATGAAAGAGGAAGGCTAGGGGTATGTGTGACATTAGAAGGAAAGATAGAGGACAAAAATTGGGATTGTATAACTTAGTGAAACCTAGAGTGGACAATGATGGTGAGTAACTGTACAAATACAAGAAAATTTTTATATGTGGGAGAACAAATAAATGTCAACATTGCAAAGTGTGTTGAAAATGGGATGGAATATGGAAAAAATACAATCCATGCAAACTGTGGTCTATAGTTAGCTGTAACATGCTTCCATTAATATGCTTCCATTAATTGCAACAAAGATACCATATCAAAGTTCAATGTCGATAATATAATTATATTAATTATATACTAATTGTATAGAGGGGCTATGCAATTGCTATTGTCAGGAAATGGGAGATGTTTAATAAGCTGCCACTTTCTAGTTTTTCGTGCATTAGAATAGCTAGAAGGAAATATCTGAAACTTTTGAACTATAATCCAGTGGCTTTGATTCTCAAAGGTAGGGGTATGGGATTCTTGTTGTTTCTCCTTTTTACTTTTTTTATTCTTTTTTCTTTTCCTCTTCTTTCTTTGTGGAAGAAATGGAAATGTTCTCATATAGATTGTAGGGTGGTGAATGCATAACTATGTGATTATACTAGGAACCACTGATTACTTAAGGCAAATTTTATGGTGTATGAATATATCTATTTAAAAATAAACAAAAAGATACAGATGCTGGAGAAAAAATGTGGAAAGATGTAGCTATTTACTGTTGGCAGGGAAGTAGTGGTGAAATCTCTCTGGAAGGCAGTGTGGTGGTTCCGCAGAAGTATAGGGTTGCCATATGATCCTGCAACTGCATAATAGGTGTATACTTGGAGGAATTGAGACACAAATGAACATTTGCACACCGGTGTTTATGGTGGCAATATTCACAAATTTGCAATGGATGAAGGTGGCCAAAGGGTACATTGATGAATGAAAGAGCAAACTGTGGTGTATACATTCAATGGAATATTGAGTGGCTGCAAGAAAGAAACGTTCTGAGGCATGCAACTAGGTGAGTGAAACTTGAGGACAATAAGTTGAGTGAATTAAGCCAGAAATGAAAAGATAAATATTATAATGTCTTACTAATATAAACTAACTGTAACATGCAAACTCTGAGAATTGAATTCAAGAGCACAGGTTATCAGGGGAAGGGCTATTGTAAAGGTTCCTAGATTGTAAGCTCCTGAGTTATAATGGTTTTTTTGGAAATTCTGAGATGCTGAGCTCTTTGTGTATAATCTAGTCAACCCCTGGAACTTCAGGTATCTATGTGACACCTAAGACACAGAGCTAGAATTCTGTGTCCACATTACCCCATACAGCAATGTTTGAAAAGCTGAAAAAGAGATCAGACTTCAATTAGAGATATGAATGAAGCTGATCTAGTTAGGACTATGGTAAATCGGATTAAAGAGTAAAAGATGATATAGATTGTATTTTAAAACTTCAATTTCTGTGTGAGACCAAAGGAAGAAAAAAATATAAATTTTTCACTTTCTAATTTAACTTGTATGGTCAGTATATTTGAACACCATAATTATACAGAAGCTTGAATAGGGAGTGAGATCTTATTGGTTTGTACATGTTAGTGTTGCCCCAATACTTCTCAAGACAGAAAATAAAACAAAAATCAAGGCAGAAAATAAAACAAAAAAATGTATTTGTGAAGCCCTCTAGAGAGACTGGAGAATAAAGTAGAAATATTAAACTTTCCTACCTGGGGAATTCCTGATATTCTTGCAAGCACTGGGGACTGCCAATTCAACAGGCCATGTCCTTAATTTGGGGGCTTGCCAATATGAAACCTATTCCTGCAAAGGAGAAGCTAAGCCTACTTTTAATTAAGCCTAAGAGTCACCTCTTGAGAACCACTTTTGTCGCTCAGATGTGGCCTTTCTCTTTAAGCCAACTCTGCAGGTAAACACACTGCCCTCCCCTCTATATGGGACATGACTCCCAGGGGTGTAAATCTCCCTGGCAATGTGGGATGTGACTCCCAGGCATGAGCATGGTACTGACATTGTAGGATTGAGAAAGCCTTCTTCACCAAAGGATGAAGATAAATGAAACAAAATAATGTTTCAGTGGCTGAGAGATTTCAAATACAGTCAAGCAGTCATTCTGGAAGTTATTCTTGCACATTACATCGTTATCCCTTTCTAGTTTTTAGTGCATTAGAATAGCTAGAAGGAAATATCTGAAACTTTTGAACTATAATCCAGTGGCTTTGATTCTCAAAGCCTTGATTCTTGAAAATGATTGTACAACTATAGAGCTTTCATGGTGTGTCTGTATGATACACCATGTATATGGACGGATGAGTAAGAAAATAAGGACAAAAAATAAATAAACAAATAATAGGGGGAGATAAAAGGGTATGAGATGCTTTGGGTATTCTTTTTATTTTTATTTCTATTTTTATTTTTTTATGTTTTAGGAGCAATGAAAGTTTCAAATATTGATTGTGGTGATGAACACTCACCTATTTGATGATACTGCAAAGCACTAATTTTACACTTAGAATACTAAATGGTATGTGAATATATCTCAATAAAATTGCACTTCATAAAAAGAAGACCAAACTTGACTGACTATATAAATGTGGCTGCACAATGGACCAAATTCATCAGTGTAGTTAAACTGAGAATTAAAGGACAAAGTAAAAGTCATTGGTAATTTGCAGTAACATAAAACAGCAATTCTGTCACATTTTAAGAATTATTCATTTTCATAGCAGAGTTTCTGGTTATCTTACTGGTATCATAATAAAATTGTTTTCTTATGCAATTAATTTTCTGTAACATCATATTAAATATTTTCATTCATCATCTCATTGCATCATGTTAATCCACTAGCTGCATCATTTTTGGCTAGTTATTTACTATCACTGAGCCAAAGTTTTCTCATTTATTACTTGGAAGTTAAAAAGAAATTGGAAACAAAGTGTTGAACTAATTTTCTCTAACATGGCTTTTAGCCCTAAAATTGTGGTGTTCTCTTCATTTTGGGGATCTATATTTATGGTAGATTTTGTTTTCTTTTTATGTCATGTTCAGTGTTTAATATCATGCAGGCTTCATAAAATGAACTGAGAAACTTTTCATCATTTTCCATGGTCTGTAATAATATAAGTGATGTTTTTAAAGGTTAAGTAGATCACTGGTCCATTTTACAAGAGTTGGGATCGTATTTCATGTTCCCATTTTCCTCTGTGCTATACAAATATAAGCAAAACTGGATTGTCTTAGCTTAAAAACTTTCAGAAGCAATGTTTTAAAATGCACATACATTAAAAACTTCTACAACATAAGAAATAAATTGTTAACTATTTTTGAAAATCAAACAAAATTGTTTTCTGGAGCTTTGGCAAGAATCTCAGAGTTCACTTAATTCATATGCATTTGAAGTGATTTTGGTATGCCATCATTCACCTCTCCCATTAGTCATGCTTTATGGTTTCTAAAAATTATCTAAACCATATTTCACAATTCTTGATCAACAGTGGCTTAAGGAATTTCTTCCTATGGACTAGGGAAACAGTATCAAAAAAAACAAAAATGAACTACTAATAGCTAACCATAAGCTATTCCTACACTTTTCAATATGAGAAGTTTCATGGCATAACACATCAGAATGCTGATCTACATCTACATATGTGGCATATTTTTATACAGAATTAGTAAGAAATGAAAGTTGGTAAAAATGAGAGGCCTAGAGAGAAACCATTAGATTGACATATTTATCTTTCAAGTACAGGTGTCAGCATGCAAACCTGAAATGTTCATGAAATGTATGCATACAGAGTAATTTTCACCAAGGCAACTTTTTTTTTTTTTTTAACAGAGGTATTACATGTTTTTTCTAGCTTAGTGTTCTACTTTGCTAGCTGCTGGAATGCAATATACCAGAAAAAAGAATGGCTTTTAAAAGAGGGGATTTATTAAGTTGCAAGTTTACAGTTCTAAGATTATGAACTGTCTATAAAGCAAGTCTATAAAAATGTCCAAATTAAGGCAACAACAAGAGGTTACCTTCTCTCAAAAAAGGCCAATGAATTTCATGGTTTCTCAACTGGAAAGGTACATGGCGAACATGGTGCTGTCTGCTAGCTTTCTCTCCAGGCTTCTCCTTTCATGAACCTCCCCCGGGGGCATTTTCTTTCTTCATCTCCAAAGGTCTCTGGCTGTGTGGGCTCTTGTGGGTCTCGTGGCTCTCTCATGGCTCTTAAGCTTTTTCCAAAATGCTTTCTCTTTAAAGGATTCCAGTAAACTAATCAAGACCCACAGGGAATAGGTGAAGACACATCTCCCTCTAATCAGAAGTTAATACCCGCAATTGGGTATGTCACATCTCCATGGAGATAATCTAATCAGTTTTTCCAAACTACAGTACTGAATAGGGATCAATAGAAACTGCTGCCTTCACCAAATGGATCAGAATTAAAACATAGCTTTTCTAGGGTAATAATCCTTTCAAACCGGCACACTTAATATTAGTTCTTTTCTTTAGCATTACAATATTGTGAAGCTCTGATTTGCTTTTTTCTTTAATCATTCAATTTTTTTGTATCTTGAAACTTTAAGAAAAGGAAAATAATTGTTTTTTGGGCCCTAAGGTTTCTACTATTTTGTACATAAGCATGTCATCATAACCCAAACCCCCTATTGTGGGATGGTATAGAAAAAGATACAGTTTTGTATTTCAAACTACTGGTCAGAATCTAATATTTTTGAAATGGTAAAAAATAAATCTGAATATTTGTATTGTTCATTGTTTTCTTCTTTTTATTTACAAATTAAAATATTGGTTCACTGGAAGTTTTGCAAGGAATTAATTTGTGATGCGATTTTATATAAGCTATTGTCTATATTATGGTTACTTTGTTTAGAGAATAGCGTCAAAAAATTGAAAAAAAATTAAAAATGAGCATGGTGTAAATGATTATATGAGCAAGTAAGAAACCCTGAAAGAACAAATAACCTGTTGTTATCCTTGGCTACCTCGTGAGGAAGTTGGGGAGATGGGAAAGAAGGTAAGGAGAAAAAAGTGCCAATAATAAAAATTCCTTATTTAATTTCTACATAGAAATATATGCATTTCATGTAACCAAAATACATTCATGTCAAAGCTGTGAGTTTTCAAGCATTTCTCACTTTCTAACTGTTGCTCATTTTTATTTTAAAAACATAACATCAAAATAATTAGAAAAAGAAACTTTTTTTATTGTTGGGAGACAGACTAATTAAAAATCTGCATTTTCAAGGCCTAATTAAAGCTATTTAAAAATTCATGATTATGTAATCAGTAATAGCAAAAATAAAATGAAATGAAATTTTCAAAAAGGACCAAAGTTTCAGTGTTATAAGGCTTCTTGAATGGGTCAGTTACTATAATTGATTATTGGAATTAGATCAAATTTTCCAAGCTGTCAAATAGACCTCCCCCAAAAGAAGTCATTAATTTAAAAAAAAATTAAGAAATAGGGCTTCTCCTGCAACCAACAGAGTGGAGTGAAAGGCTTCAGGGATTCCATCTGCCTTCACCCCACAGAAACTTTGAACAATGAGCAAGAACTGGAAGACACATCTTTCTCAAAGCTCCAGAAAACAGTTAAAGAATTGCAATAACAGACCAAGGACTGCATTAAGAAAAAGGCTACTTAAATGTGGTAGGATCTCCCTGTATCTTGGCTGGCCCCTCTCTCATTTCTCACCAACTTGGCACAGATGTAGCGCATGCTTTCAGGGTAGATCCCTGGTACTGGTTCTAGAAGGAGCAGAATAACCCTTATGCACATACTGGGAGCTTGTATGTTTGGCCCAGTCTGTCTGTAATGGTCTGAGGGACTTGCCTTACCAGAACTTGTCTTATATTTAGAAAACAGTTCACCAAGCTCTCCTACAGAAGGCTATGGAACAGCAGTCAACTGATGCCTGGGGCAAGGGATTATTGGCTAGGTCTCAAGTGATTGAGACCATGAATCATTCTTTCCTAGGGAAAAGGGGAAATTTGTATACATGAAAATGGGGAATTTCCAGGGCCACGTGCGCATGTCCAAGAATAGATGAATATGGAGATAGGATCATGGGTAGCCCCTACACTTTGACCTCAAGCTATATTCTAAAGTTATTTTATAGATAAGCTTTGAAGGAAAGCATTTCCACAGGTCAGTCTGCAATGACCAGGAAAGGTGTTTTCTCTTTGCCTTCGTTGTTTTTGTTAGCTCCTAGCATTCAAGGAAAGCTCTGACATAACACTAGCTGGGTAGAAGGTTAAAGAACAGATATCTGCCTCATAGTCTAAATTACAGTGATAACATATTAAAATTTCAAAAGGTCAAGGTTTCAACCAAACATAACAAAATGTAAAGAAAGGGGAAGTGGTGGCCCAGGAAAAGGAGATTAAAGCATCAGAAACCATCCGTTTGAGGAGGATCAGACCTGGGCCATATCAGACAGAGACTTTTAACAAGTGGTCCTAAATATGCTCAAAGAGCTAAAGGAAAAAAACATGGACAGAGAACTCAAAGGAAACAAGAAATCAGGAAAATGATAGGTGAATAAAAAAAGAATAACAAGAGAAAGATGGCAATTATGAAAAGAAACCAAATAAAGTTGACAACTATAGTAACAAAAATCAAAAATTCCATGGAAGGGTTCAATAGCAGATTGGAGCTGGCAGAGGAAAGAATAAGGGAACTTAAAGGTAAGACATAGAAATCATCCAGTCTGAGAAGCAGAAAAAAGAAAGAATAAAGAAAACTGAACAGAGCCTGAGGAATCTGTAGGACACCATCAAGTGAACCAATATATAAGGTAGGAGTCACAGAAGAAAAAGAGAAAGAGAGAGAGAGAGGTAGAGAGAATAGTTGAAGAAATAATGGCTGAATTCTTCCCAAATTTAACAACAGACATGAATATACACAGTCAAGATGCTCAACAAACCCCAAACAGAATAAATACAAATAAACCCATCATGGCATATTATAAGCAAACTGTCAAATGCCAAAGATTCTGAAAGTCACAAAAGAGAAGAAACACATCACATATAAGGGAGCTTTAATTAGATTATGCATTGATTTTTTTTTGTTAGAAATGATGGATGCAAAAAGCCAGTGGGATGACATCTTTATAAAGTCCTGAAAGCAAAAAACTGCTAACCAAGAATTCTATATCCAGCAAACTTGCCTTTTAAAAATGAGGGAGGATTATGACATTTCCAAATAAATAAAAGCTGAGGGAATTCATCACTACTAGACCAATCCTATAACAGATTCTTTGGGTTGAAAGGAAAGGACAATAAACAATAGATAGAAGCCATATGAAGAAGTAAAGATATCTAGTAAGGGCCACAACTGGAATAATATAAATGCCATACTATTGTATTTTTGATTTGTAACTCCATTTTTTACTTCCTTTAGGATCTAAAAGACAAATGCATAAAATGCAATGATAATCATAATGATTAGTCATTTAGGACTCAATCTATGAATATGTAATTTGTGACAAGAACTACATAAAGTCGTAGGATGGAGGTGTATAGGAACATACTTTGTGTATTTCATTGAAATTAAGTTGGTATCAAAATAAACAAAATTGTTATAGATTTAGGATATTAAATTTAAGCCCCATGGTAACTACAAAGATATTGGGGAATTTGCAAGCTCACAGAAACAGAAATTAGAATGCAGATTGCCAGGGAGAAGAGGCAGAAGTAATGAGAAGTTAATGTACAATGTATGTGGGGTTTCTATTTGAGAAGACGGGAAAGTTTTTGGAATAGAAAGTAGTGAGTACGACATGCAGTGAATGTGCTGAATCCCCACTAAATGATATGTTTGGGAATGATTGAGATGGGAAAGTTTATGTTATATATATATGTTCCCACAATTAAGATAGAAATAGCAACTTAAGAGAATGACAATTAAATGCAATACATGATTCTGGATGGGATCTAATGAGGAAGGAGAGAAGGCACAAAAGGATATTATTGGTCTGCCTCCAGACGTTGTCTACATGAGATGCCTGGAACTGAAGAGAAAAAAAAAAAGGATATTATTGGGACATATGTAAGCTTTATAGAAATGATAAATTTCTTGAACTTGGTAATTACAGTTAAAGTGGCCATATAAATAAATATCCTTGCTCTTGGAAAATGTGCATGGCAGTATTAAGTATTCAAAGAGAATGATGTATACAACCTACAATCAAATATTCAGAAAATGGATTGATGAAAAGACATGTAGATGGATAGATAGAAGGACTGATAGATTGATGGAGAGATACAATAATATGGTAAATGTGGAAAAATATTAAAATTAGTAGATATATATCTCTGGGGGTATAACAGTATGTAGGAGTTCTCTGTATGGCTTTGTATTATTTTTGTAACTGTTCTGTAAGTTTGAAAGTTTTTCAAAATGAAAAGTTGAATTTTTTTTAAAAAGGGGGATCCTTATAGTAGGTTTGCAGGAGAGATTTTGCAAATCTACAGTACTGGCTTTGAAGATAGAGACTGGGGCCATAAGCCAAGACATGAAGGGGGCATTTAGAAGCTGGGAAGGGGAAAGAAGTGGACTCTTTCCTAGAACCACCAGAAGGAATGCAACCTTGGTGACTGAGATGACTTACAGCCTATGGAACTATAAGATAATATGTGTGTGCTGTGTATGTTTGTTTGTTTGTTTTTTTAACATGGGCAGGCACCAGGAATCAAATATGTATGGTGTTTTAAGGCAAATTTTTTTTTCTGAAAACAGACGGTGTACGTTAATTATAGTAGACACTAGGAATTCAAAATGAACCAAACTACATATCCAATTATATACTAAAAAATGATATATCTCCATGGTAACAGGTTGGTGATAATGTCATAATAAATCTCATCATGAAGCTGTCATGTCATAAGTGCTGGTGACAATATATTTGGAGAAAGATGAACAAAACTAGAGTGATATGAAGTATCCACAGAAATGGTAGAGGAAGAACAGCAGCTCCTGCAGGAAGGGGCAAGAAAGTCAACCACCGGTTGGCTGCCGTGGCTCAGCAGGCAGAGCTCCGACCTGCTGTGCTGGAGGTCTGGAGTTCGATCCCTGGTGCCTCCTGCCCATATGCAAATTTAAAAAAAAAAAAAAAAGAAAGTCAACCACCATGCAAGAAGAGTGTAAATTCCACTTTAATTACAGGTAAGTACAAGAATCTGAAAAAGGATGGCTTTAAAGAGAAGGGCACATGTGGTATAATTTTAGAAATCTGGTGTGTTTGATATAGAATAAGATAATTGCAAAGAAAAATCATAATGAAGCTTATCCCAGACAATGAGTTTGATAAAAATGAAGAACCTGGGGTGAGCTTCAGGTTGAGATCTTCTAAATATCAGAAGCCTAAGTGAAAGAAAGCCCTTAGATCCCAAAAACCCAGGGAAAAGGGAATCAATCAGAGTTTACCTTTTTTGGGGGTTGTGGGGGGAAGGGGTACATGGTATGGGAATGGAACCTGGGTCTCCTGCATGGAAGGCAAGCATTCTATCACTGAACTACCTGTGCACCTTACCCTATTTTAAAAATATACTCTTTTACACTCCATTCAAGAAGTCTGCACCCAATATTACTGGTTTTTTCAAGCCTAAGTGGAAAGCTATTTCCAATATCTATCTGCCCTCACAGGTATGTCTCTGGTTTCAAGGCCTGTTTGACAAAGAAATCTACCAGAGGCTATGTCATTATTATTAGGTGGGACAAGGTAGAAATGGACAAAGAGGTACCAACACACCATTATTAAATTGAAAAGAGTTTTCTAGGCACACCCACCCATCCAACCGGCACATATTGAGCACACTAAGTGCCCAGCAATGAACTTTGTAGTTAGAGATACAAAACTGATAAAACAAAAGAAATTCTGGAACCTAATGAGCTTTTGGCATTAAGAGAAATGTAATACAAAGTTTTAAAATCTAAAATATATTTAACAAGTCACAAAAGCAGGGAAGCAGAACTCTGAGAAATGCCTTTAAATATACTATCTTCGCCTTCCTCTACCAAAAGCAGTAAAGGATACCATTTCCCCTTCTTTCTCTCCAAGTTCAAATCTGGGCTTTCCTTTCCTTCCAGCTATGGAAATCCTGCCCCATCACACTTGGCTCAAAGGAAGTCTCCTCCTTATGTGTTAGACTGACACCACTTAGCATTTGCTAATATTCTAGATAAATACTAAAGCCATCAAAAACCTGCTGTTCTAGTTTGCTAGCCTCTGGAATGCAATATACCAAAAAAAAAAAAAAAAGAATGGCTTTTAAAAGGGAAAATTTATTAAGTTACAAGTTTACAGTTCTAAGGCCATGAAACTATCCCAATTAAAGCAAGTCTATAAAAATATCCAAATTAAGGCGCCAACAAGAGGTTACCTTCACTCAAGAAAGGCCGATGAAGTTCAGGGTTTTTCTCTCAACTGGAAAGACACATGGGGAACATGGCAATACTGCTAGTTTTCTCTCCAGGCTTCTTGTTTCATGAACTTCCCCCAGGGGTGTTTTCCTTATTCATCTCCAAAGGTTTCTGGCTGTGTGAGTTCTTGTGGGTCTCATGGCTTTCTCATGGCCCTCAAACTTTTTCCAAAATGCTCCCTCTTTAAAGGATTCCAGTAATCTAATCAAGACCCACATGAAATGGGTGGAGTTATACCCCCTCTGATCAAAAGTTAATACCCACAATTGAGGATGTCACATCTCCAAGAAGATGATCTAATCAAGTGTCCAAACTACAGTATGAATACGGATCAGAAGAAACTGCTGCCTCCACCAGATGGATCAGTATTAAAACATGGCTTTTCTAGGGTGCATAACCCTTTCAAAACAGTATGCCTGCCTTTGACATTTTGGCCTGGAAGAATCAAGAATCAAAATGATCTAGATCTGAGGAGGTGTGGATCACTGTCTCAGTAAATAGAGAGATTATTTACAATGACGTGAATGGGATACGTGGAACTAAAAAGAGATCAGTCAGTGGTAGAACTGCTTCCAACCCTAGGCCAGAAGCAAAAAGGAGAGGAAGGAAGTGGCTACCAGAACCTGGAAAGAGAGACTGTAGGAGAGAAGGCTCCCTGGAGAGAAGCAATGACCTTCAGTGGAGGGACACAGTCAGCCCAGTGCAATCTCCCTGGAAAGAAACCAGGTGAATAAATTTTGCCCTTACCTTTCAGTCTCCTTCTGACCTCCTGCCAAGGAGCCCATTTTCCCAAGCAAAAATAAAAGGACATCATGCTTGATGATATGTATATAGTTTATATGCATCAGCCGCTGGGCAAAGAGCAGGATGGAGGAGAGTGGAGATGATTCCATGGGTGCAAATGGAAGCTATTCCACACAGATAGCAAAAACAAATCAGGCAAAAGAAAATTTAACAGAGATTACTGTAAAGTCTTGCATGTAAGTTTAAAACTCCCCTGTATATGTGCATCATAAGAGATACATGGCTTTATATCTCCAGCCAGAAGTTTAAACTGCTTTGAAATCTAAGTCAACACTGTAACTCAGCTGCCCCCAAAGCCAATGTGATCTTGACTTACAAGTATAGCTTCTAGGTTATTGGCAATCGATAACAGCTTAGGTTTGAACTCTGGCTTGGGTTGCATTCTGTCAAACTGCTTTTAGGATATGAGGTTCAGTTCTGAGTGCTGTGTTTTGGGAGAGGCATTGACAAACTAGACTGTAGTCCCGGGAAGCCTCTAGAGCTTTCTGGAAACAGTCACATGAGATTGGTTGTAGGAATTAATATTTTAGCCTACAACACACACAAAAAAAAGAAAGAAACAAAGAGAGAGAATCACTATAGCTGTCTTCAGCTATCCAAAGCCTGATACATGGAAGAAATATTGGAAATATTCTAGACACCTCTGCAGAGCAGAGTATCATAAGACATTGCCCTGTGTGGCTCAATATTGATCAAGAGTAGGGCCTCTATACTTTGTAAGCAGAGTACATGATGCAAAGCAGACATGCTATTTGAAAATTATAAGTGCCTGTGATATTTTCACTCTGAAGATCATTTCCACATAGAAGATTTTTGGTTGGTATGCCTCTGGCTGGAAGACTTTCAATCAAGCGTTATTCTAAGTTTGTTGATTTTAATGATAGCTAAGACAAGACTGTCATACTAAGACTGCATGCACATCTATCATAAAACCCTTTCTACTTTTTCTAATTTATTCTGGTGTCTATAAAATATCTAATTTCTACATCCCACTCAAGAAAATATTATATCATGAGTTTAACTCTCTGTATAGGATATTTTTTGAGAAACAATGTAAATCAAATACAATTCATATTTGATATAAGTGAAAGCAGAAAAGAAAACATTTAAAAGTTTGAGATTTTGTATGTGTAAAATGCTACAATTTATGTAACAACCTTAAAGAAGAATGAGGCACTTCCTAAAGGAGAAATCATCAAGAAGAAAAAATTCAAACTTAGAGATAATAAAAATTTTTGTCGTAACAATAACGGAAAAGTGAGTCTGTATAGAGTTATGGTCAAGAAAGAGGGTCTACTTTTTATTTTTATTATCCTAGAGTTAAATGTCTAATCGGATTTTCAGGTTCCTATTAGATTATGGCAGCTTGTCTCAATTATAGGAAACCTCAAATTCCACTGATTGTAGCCAATTTAGATTTCATATTGGAGAATGACAAGGGTTTGAGAAAAGATAGGCAGCTAGTTCTACCCCCTCGGTTTGCCTTTAGGAAAATCCAGTCCTGATGCCATTCAGTCCAATCATTTTTCAATGCATTATACATCTTTTCATACCAACAACTATTAAGTTCACTCTATGCTGTATTTCTTTACTTATTTAACCATGGGATTCTTATATTCCTAACAATATATAATTAAGCTATGCAATTTCTATCAAAGCTTTATTTTTAATTCTGTGAACAGCAAAGTTAATCTAATTGGAAACACATGCACCCAAGCACATAAGCAATGAGCAAGCAATAAATTCCTTTACTTAGAAAATATCCCTTCAGAGTACAATTGTACATCTATTATTCTTCATTGAAAGGACTTGCTTCATTTTAAATTTGCCCAAGAAGAGCTAAAAATAAGAATGCAATTTTACTGTAAAGAAATCTTAATCCAAAAACAGAAGTATAAATGGAATCTTGAAACAAGATCTTAGATTAAAGTCCTGTTCTCAAAGTATTCAAAATTCTGAAGAATCTTAAAAAATACTAAAGATATAAGATTAGTTATGTTGCAACTAAAATTAATTTGCATGCCAGCTATTCAGCCGAAAATTCATTTTTGGTATCAAATGGAAATTGAATGGATACTTTATCCCCAAATCGTGAATTACATTAGACCTAAAAATGATAGAAAACAATACTTCCACTTGTAAAATTCATTTATTTGTTGTGATTGACAATATAAAAGGACCTACAAAATAGAAGCGGACATTTTTCTTAATTATTTTCTAGAAGTTGGTGTAAATTTTGTAAGCACTTAACACCCTGTTGCATTTATTGAAGGAACTTTTTTGGGGATATGAAGAGATTTCTAAATATGAATTCTCTTTGTCCTTGTCACCTGCTCTGTACTCTATCCTGTTACATGATTGGCAACAGCTAGCTACACACTTTATGAACAAGGATCATGCCTCATTCTGGTTGTATTTAATTACTTTTCTCCTCCCAGTCAAGTTGGATCTCATTTCAGCAGTTGCTTTGATTTCAAGATTTCTTCATATGGAGCATCATATATTTTGCATAACTATGATACAAAAACCTTCACTATTTTCCACCCTCTCTGCCCTTAAAGATATTTTGCAGTGGCTTAGAAAGAACATTTTGTAGTATTTATAATAATTATCACTGAGTAAGCACTTCTTCTATTCTAAGCCTATACTAAGCATTTTAACAAACATCAAATCAATTAATTCTCTTATTGTCCCTATGATACAGATATTCAGTATCTGTATTTTAAAGCTAAGGAAGCAGAGGGTTAAGGAAGTTAATTAGTTTCTTCAAGGTTACCTGACTGAAAGGAGTCAAGAGCCCAGATGTGATACTGCATTGAATTTTATTAAAGTCCTAAAGGTTGTTCTCTAATTTTAGTGTTTATGATTTGCAACTGGTCTTTACAATCATCCATCTTCATTTGTGCAGTTAGCTGTTGTAGTAACTGTACTTTTCTTGAGCTGTGCTTTCAATTAATTGAGTTGTTGGCACCTACTGTAGAAGTTAATTTGGCCTTGCTATTTTTAATTCCTCTTCTGTTCACTGTCATTTTCTTCATATCTCAACTCCTATTTATTTTGTAAAAGGAAGTCTTCTATAAAGCAATCCTCTCATCTACCCTGGAAGAGTGTAGAAAGAACAACACCTGCCTAAGCAATAGAAAGAACAATCTATTCCAGGCTGAGGGTGAGTTACAAAACTAGGATAGAAGTATAATTTAATGGAGAAAAGGGGGTGTTCTCATCATTCCTGGATTGTCATTGCTGAGTGTGGTCTCACCATGAGGCAGCCTTAGGATGAGTAAGAATGTGCCCTCTTGGAGCCAGACTACCTGTGCTTGAATCCCAGTTCCAACACTTTGTGCCTCAATTCCTTCATCTATAAAGTAGGTATAGTATATGCCCCATGGGTTTATTTTGATGATAAAATGAGTTAATAAAATACAAATGCCTAAAACAGTAACCAGAACACAGTAAGCACTATGTAAGTATAACTATTATTCAAAGAGGATTTCTAAAGTATCTGCCACAGACATAAGCAAATAATTTCAAACATATGTTTAAAAGCAAACATTAGAGTATTTGAATTGTCCAATCATTATTCTCAATCATTAATATTGCTGCCCAATTCTCCATTCCCACTGGTACAATATGAATAGCATTTCCCACCTGAGAGGATAACGGCCTAGAATTCAACATCTACTGTGGGGGTGGTTGATTTAGGAGCTATTTGTTCAGTTTTGTTTTAGGTCACTGTATAATAGTCCATAGACCAGTCTCAGTGTCTGCTAAGAACCATCAGTTAACACACACTCAAGCACCATCACATCACAGCCCATCCTGTGTGGATTTGCCCAGGCTCAGCCTGCTCCCAGGCTAAACGGTAAAATGGTGAAGAGCCCAGGATCCCATTGTGCGGGATTTAAATCCCTGGTCTGCCACTTAACTTTTAGTGTGGTCTACCTCATATCACTTTTCTGTAGTATGCAGGCAATGATTTTAATCTCAAAGGAAAGTAAAATAAACTACATTGTGATTAATGGAGCTCAAATGCTAGTCCTTGACAAAGCTTACAACAACTGGCAGCAAAATGTTGAAAATAAGCACTGTAGCACTTAATTAATGCCCACAACACCCTAGAAGTGGACCATGTACAATGCATTGCCCAGAATAATATCTTTTTATGGGACAAACATCACGGACATAGTCTAAGTGATTTATTTAATGCCCACCCCCTGCAATCAGCATTTAGTCAATCCAATGTCTACCTCAGACAGACATCCATAAATTCCCCCTCTCACTCTGTTCTTTCTGCCTTTCCCCTCTCTTCCTTCCTCCTCAGGATCTTCTTGATCTCTTCTCTTCCAGTTAAAATCCTAGTGTGCATCTCTGCGGGGTGATAATAGCCTTCAAAGTAAAGTGTCTACAAGACAAAAGGGTCTTCCTCTTGCCAATATTTCCTGCTTCTCTTAGTATCAGTTCATTGTATTATGATGTTAAAACTCCCTCTTTAATCTGTTTTTAAAAGAAAATTCCACCAGGAATGAAATGGAGAAGGAAAGAAAGTTGGAGACAAGAAGGAAAAAAAAATTATTCTTCCAACTGTATTCTCTGGTTTTGTTTGTTCATTTTCATGAAGTTAATTTATTCAGTCTAGAATGCCATGATTATTCTGTATTAGTGAAATTCACAATTGTCTGCATGTTAGAATGCTTTTTCTGTTCTGGAACATTGATTATACTTACTTGCAATTTTTTTTTCTTTTTTTTTTGGCATACGCAGGCTCTGGGAATCAAACCTGGGTCTCCATCATGGCAGGCGAGAACCTTGCCATTGTGCCACCACCCTCACCCTAACATTTTTTAATGTGTCCCTTTTTGGAATAATAAAAAGTTGTCACCTCTACATCAGCACTTCAATTAAAACAAATTGTTAGAATTCCTAAATCAGTGAACAACTGACCTAAACAATGTACTAAAGGTCTTCCTACCAGATCAAAGACTGCAATCCTCTATAGCCAAGACAGTTATTAGGCTTCTATTCCAGGGTTCTTTCTTAGGGACTCTGCAATGAATCACATCTGAAAAACATTAGTAATACAAGCAATGTTAGTTCTAGTAATGACGAATAACTGTTTAAGATGTAATTTGGTATTGTACCAAATTGGGATTCAAGTTTTTAATAAAAAACATTCACATTGAACCTATATAACATTATATTCTCTGGACTAGAGAAGCTAAAAGATAATTTAGGTGATTATACAATGTCATTTCAAAAACTCAAACATAACATGTCCAAATTATTTGTCTGCACTGAGTCCTAATAAAACAAGTGGGATAGATAGTGTAAGGGGAGTTTTATTACTCGCCTTTAAAAAATCTTACAAAACCTGAGCCACATGTTTCATGAGGGCAAAATGCATTATACTCACCCTTCATGGGTGAAATATCATGTATTTGTAATGATTCACAGAGCCACACTTGTATAGTACAAAATGACCAAAATACTAAGAATTTTTAACCCAGTGCATTTAGAAGAAACCTAAATCATGAAATATGAAATCATGAATTCTATGATCATTTTAATGAAAATTCTATAACAAATGTATGCTGGCATAAAAATTTTAGATTTTATAAATTCTATAACATATGTATGCTGACACAGAAACTGTAGATTTTACGTGAATAATTAAAGGATCATAGTGATTATGAGTGAAGCTTGATAATTGCATGAACTACTTTTTTCTTTTTAAACATTTTCAAATCCCAAAAGATGATGGACAAGAAGGAAAAAGCTGGTACCAGTACAGGGTCTAACTGATAAAAACATTTGATAGCCTATTTTAACCACCATTAATTCAATGAATGAATGAAGTGCCTTTGCTTTAGCTGGAATTCAGGTCATTGTTTGTTCCAAAATGAGTTTTAAAAATTGCATTTGTTTAAAATTTTACTTAGCACACTAACAAAAAATATCAAATTATATGGAGTGTTTCCTGAAGATACTGTAAAGGGAAAAGAACCAAGTACAAAGCAGTATTTACAGTATGCTGCCTTTTGTGTAAGAAAAACGGGAAAATATAAAAATGTGCATATGTCCATCTATCTTTATAGAAGAAACACTAGAAGAATAAATCAGAAAACAATAAAATTAGTTACCTACAAGGAGTAGATAGGAAGAGGGCAGCAGGCTATAGGTAGAAGTAACTCTTCTTTGCAAATACTTTTTTTTGTATAGTCAACATTTTGGAGTACATTAATCTTCTATATGTTAAAAAAAATCAAATCTACAGAGATGAGAAATGGTGGATAAAAAGCTAAAACTGCACTAACCTGAAATAAGCAAACCCAACTATGAATAGCATGAGTACTTGGAGGCGAGATGGGAATCTAATCCATGTACCCTCAGTATTGAGCAGAATGGTAAACAGGAACAAGACATTTTATGATCTTAAAGTATCTCCTGACAGTCTGTTTATTAGCTGCAAAGGAAAAAAGTAGTAGTTATACAGTTGAGAAACTGGACAACATCTTAATCAGATGATCAAATTAAAGATTACAAATGAGGGACAGACAAACATAATGTGCTTTCAGAGATGAGGCTCTGGGAAGGCAGTTTTTTTGAATAATTTGGCTGGGAATGTATAAGAATGCAAGAGGAAAAAACACAAAATGTAAAATATTCTATTTTTCATTTATTTGTTTGTGAAAATATTCCAGATAAAGGAGACAAAAGAGACATAACAACTAAATTCAATACTGAATCTAAGGCTGGAGTCTATGCTGCAGAAAAAAAAAAGTGCTATAAATGACAATATTTAGGTCAATTGACAAAATTGGAATATGAAAGGTAGATTAGAAAAAAGTATTGTTATCAATGATAAATTTACTGAAGGTGAGAGCAGTAATTTGATTATGAAAGAGAGTATCCTTATTCTTAGGAAATACACATTTAATAAGTATCTAGGGGTAAAAAATTATGATATATACCAGATAGTTCTGGTGTATATCATATATACCCATATTAGTGACAGACCCTTCCAATATCAAAAATTTAGAATTGCCATAGCCCAAACAACCCTAAAGAGAGGTATGAAAAAATCAAAGGTGATGGTGGAATTATACATAGAAGACAGGACTTAACAAATGAATATGAATGCTGAATTATTACATTGCTATATCTTTTAATCCCCAGTATTTTAGAGCAGCTAGAAGTAAAAACCTAAAATCGTGAAATTGTAACCCATGTCAAAGTCTGAGATACGTTCTACAACTAATTATGGTGCTGTGCTTTGAAATTTATAGCTTTTTTGTATATATGTTATTTATCACAAAACAAGAAGGAAAAAAAGTCGATTGTGTTAATAGAAAAGTATTTAAGCCCTCTAGCCTCCTATATTCTGGAGCAGCTAGAAGGAAAAATCTGAGAGGATCATATGGTAGCCCATGACAAACTCTGGGATCTGTCCTGTAACTAACTACTTGTTGAAAAGTATTTTGAAAACTACTGCTTTTTATTCCTTTGCTCTGTATATAGGTCATACTATACAATAAAAAAGTTTTTAAAAAGTTATGATGTATAGAACCTGTTCTTAAATGACGAAAATATATATATTTATTAAGTAGATAGAGGCACAGCAGGATGGAGCTAAACATGGCCCCAACTCCTCAGTCACTAAGACTGTTGTAGTTACTGCAGCTGCTGAGTGTCCAACCTATGAGCATCAGAGAACAGTGCTGGGTCTCAGCATGGTGCTATTCCGCAAGGAAGCCAGCCAGCTACCTGATGACAGGATAATTACATTAGGCTTCTTCTTCCCTGGGGGAGGCAGTGCTTTGTCCTCTGTGGAATTTGTATGTTTTGCACTTGTGGTTTTGTCTTTCCTGTCCTCCGCACCTCCGCCACCAAACCCAATCAAAGACACAAAGAATGCCTCATCTATTGGCATGGTATCCTGCACAAAGTTGCCTCAGACAGCCCTAGCAACCCGTTTTCTGGTAAAGAAGGTAAAATAACCGGCGCTATTTTTACCTCAACACTTCATCATCCAGAAGCAGCCGGTAAAATACAGCAGTGGACGAGCCGGTTAAAGGTTCAACGACAGCAGCAGGTAGGAGACAGAACCCTGTGGGATTGGCCACTGCCTTCTGCAATGTTTTAAACCAACAGCTAATGTATAACTCAGTGTACCAAAATGCTAAAATATATCAGTTTGTGAATCAAGAAGTGGACAGAGAATTGCCTTCTCTCACCATCATTCCTAAGATACATTTGCAAATTTGTTAGACACCTTGATTCAATAGAGGTTGGTGGGAGCTGGACTGGAGATGGAGAGAAACACTTCTACCAGTAGTTTATACAAGATTTCCACTTGGCGCTGCAGGTATCTACCTTTTATTAATGCTGGGCTCCTCAAACTCGTAAACTAGCTGGCAAAGAAAGAGTCACTATGCTGGCAAGGGTGGTTCACCCTGATCGCCACGAGCAGCTAAGTGGCTGCTAAACAACAGGAACAGAGAGAAGTATGTTTATAACATGGTGAATTCACTGGATCATCCTTTGGGTGCCTCCATGAGGAATGATAATAATGAATAAACAATTGTAATTACTACTCAATAAGGCCAAGGAAAGTAAGGGCTCAGGACTCTTGGGAATAGGGTCTCTACAGGTCAGACCACCAGCGAACTTAAGGCAAGATGTAAACTCCAGATGGCCCCTTGAGCAACTTAATTGTTAGCCAAGTGAGGAAAATTTAGACTGGCAGGCAGAGAAAGGAGATGATGAATATCTACTAAAGCCTTGGGACAGCTGCAGCAGCCTCTTGAATTAAGTCCCTGCAGAGATTGTAGCTGGCCAACACCTTGAGAAGGACTCTATAACCAATTATGGATTTAGTAAAAAAGCATAACAGATCTGAGTGAAGAAAGGAGTAGACTATCACACACCTCTTACAGTGTTATTTCAAATTCTCTGGGCTCCACTTCTCACTCCAGCACTGCTGCACAAATGGTTTCATGTAAGCTTCAAATGGCTTCTTGCTGATGCAACTCAAGAGTACCTTGCCTTTTGCTTCCTATCCTAAGACTTCTCATGTGCCTTGCAAGCACAGAGAGATGGTGGGTTTACACTATGGGGTCACCCTTGACCAATGGAGGATAAGAACTGAAAGATAAATGCTTTCTATGTTCATCCATCCCTTGATAGAAGTTTTGTGACACATTTCATAATCTTCTTGGAAGGTTCCAGAGACGGTCACCCATAGACACTATAAAGGTGGCCAACCCAATAATGTGTCCTTGTATTGACTTTCTCTCTTTCCTATCTTACTTCCTAACTTTCTTGTTCTTCCCTTTTTGGCATAACTTCCCAAATGAGTTTTGAAAGCCTCTACTGAGACTGTACTAAGTCCCCAGTAACCTACACAAATTGCTTAACCTCTGTGCACCTCAATTCCATCACATTTATAAATGGGATGTTAGTTAAACCACAGGAGATTTGAGGATTAATAGAATATATATAAAGCACCTATGACAGGAGCTGGTCCTCTCAAAACTTCTACAAATGGGAGGCATTAATATTTCTGTCACCTTTCTGCCACAAATTCTTTTATCTTTCCTCTGAATGATGTAGAGTATATTTCTAAGGGATAATAAATGGAAAGCCAGAAACAAAAGTGCCAATTTGATGTTTGTTGCTATCTTATTCTACCCTGGGTCATTTTGACATGGCACACAATAGTACAAACAGTACAAACTGACATTTGGGTTAACCATTCTCTCAATAGGTCATATTTCATTGCAATAGCAATTCAAAGAAAGATAGAAATCAGTAAATTTGTTAATAATTGATGAAAAAAAGTCCATGCAGAGGTGAGAAAGGATAGGATCCACAGTCATATGAAAGAATTTACCTCAGATATAAAGTACACCTACATCTCTGGAACAGATGGTAAGTAAAGAAATAAAAATGAAGTGACAGGTCATTTTGTAGGGTACCTGGAATCTAAGTGAATTCAACTCTTATAAGTACAAGAAGATAAGATCTTCTATTGGAACTAAATAAAAATTTGTAAAGGAGTTTAAGGTAGAAATATTTTGAAAAGTTTAATGTTAGATAGAAAAGGAGATGATTTTTGTGAAATGAAAGGATGGCTGGTTAGAGTTGAGAGAGAAGCTGAAATTGGAGAACATAAATTTAAATTGGTGGTAAAGTATGGGTGGTCTATGTACTTATTAACTAATCTATGATAAAGGTAGGATTATGAGGTTACAACAAAATGGATCAGAATGAAACCCTGGATGAGGGAAAAGAGGAAAACTTTATTGAAAGTTGTAAGATGTGGGAGATGACTCCCAGGGATGAATCTGGCCCTGGCACCATGGGATCAACAATTCCATGCTGACTGAAAGGGGGAAAAGAAGTGTAACTAGTAAAGTATCAGGGGCTTAGAGAGTTCAAATAGAGTCAAGAGGCTACTTGAGAAGTTCTCTTATGCAAGCTTCAGTTAGACATTGCTACCTATCATAGCCTCCCAAACCCAACCAGGACCATTGCAGCCAATCCTAAAGAACACGTAGGGCAATATATAAGATTCCACAAAGGTTCCATCCTCTAGTTTAACTTTCCAGAAACCTACACCCTCCAGATGGGTCCCTAGACCAGATAAGTCCTGAAACCTAGAGGGTCAAGCCTCTTCAAAACATCAGATAGTTCCAACTCCCTACCCCATATTAATGACAAACTCTTACAACAAGAAAAATTTAGAATGGCCCAAACACCCCCCAAAAGAGGGATAGAAAGAGTATTTTTAAAGGTGATGGTAGAATTATACAGACAAGATAGGATGTAACAAATGAGTATGATTGCTGAATCATTCAATTGATATATCTTTTAGTCTCCAGTATCTTAGAGCAGCTAGAACTAAAAACCTAAAATTGTGGAATTATAACCCATGTCAAACTCTGAAATATGTTCTACAATTAATTGTGGTGCTGTGCTTTGAAATTTATTACTTTTTTGTATATATGCTGTTTTCACAAAAAAGAAAGAAAAAAGTTGATTGTGGTGATAAAAAAAATTTAAGCCTTCTAGCCTCCTATATTCTGGAGCAGCTAGAAGGAAAATTCTGAGAAAATCATATGGTAGCCCATGACAAACTCTGGGATCTGTCTTGCAACTACTTGTTGAAGAGTGCTTTGAAAACTATTGCTTTTTTATTTCTTTGTTTTGCATATATGTTATAGCATACAATAAAAAAGTTTTAAAAAAAGTTGTAAGTAATTTTTATTACTTCACAAATTGAGGCTTGAATTTACACTTTGATGCAGACTTTTCAATATACATGCAAAAACTACATCAAAGGGTCTCAAGGAGCTATTCCACAAAACAATGTAAATTTTTAAAAATTTATTTTATTTATTAAGCATACCAACATAAAAAAACAAACATTTTTACCATATGATCACTCTATTCTACATATATAATCAGTACTCATAATATCATCACATAGTTGTATACTCATAATCATGATCATGTCTTAGAATATTTGCATCAACTCAGAAAAAGAAATAAAAAGAAAACAGAAAAAAATGTGCATACCATATCCCTTACCCCACCCTTTCATTGATGACTAGCATTTCAATCTACTAAATTTATTTTAACATTTGTTCTCCCTATTATTTATTTATTTCCAATCCATACATTTTACTCGTCTGTTGATAAGGTAGATAAAAGGAGAATTGGACACAAGGTTTTCACAGTCACACTGCAAAAGCTACATCACTATACTTGTATGTAGAAAGTTTCATCTTCAAGATTCATGGCTACTGGGGCACAGCTCTACATTTTCAGGCAGTTCCCTCCAGCCTCTCCATTACACCTTAATTAAAAAGGTGGTATCTATATTATATGTAAGAATAATCTCACCTCTCAACTTTGTTTGGAATCTCTCAGCCATTGACACTTTATTTTGTCTCTTTGCTCTTCCCCCATTTGGTCAAGAGGGTTTTCTCAGTCTCTTGATGCTGAGCCCCAGCTCATTCTAGGATTTCTGTCCCATGTTGCCAGGAAGGTCCACACCCCTGGGAGTCATGTCCACGTAGAGAGGGGGAGGGCAGTAAATTTGCTTGTCATCTTGGCTGAGAGAGGGAGGCCACATCTGAGCAACAAAAGAGATTCTCTTGGGGGTGACTCTTAGGCCTAATTTTAAGTAGGCTTAGCCTATCCCAAAACAATGTAAAATTTTGTGATTTGGGGCAAACTTTCATCTCTACAGATTATGTTTCATTTAGAGAAATATGTGTTTTTAGATGAAAATTTAGACTGTATTTCACCTTAGTATTACTGCATCTTCTTAAGGACAATGTTCTTATTGTTCAGGTTCTTACTCCAGATTGGGAACAGAAATGCTCAAAAGTTCAAAAAATGCTTGTAGGCCTGATTTTTACCAGGATTCAAAATGAAAGAAAAAAGTTGGAAATAATTTGAGTTTTCGGCAGCCAGTGAGAATAAGACTACCTAGTTAAAGGAGTTAATTATGCCTAGCTGCAGACAATTAGAAATATCAGAATTTTCACTATCATTTCTTGATGAAATTTACTTGTCTTTCTGAGAATTGAAAAGTAAGACCACACATTATGGCTAGGGGTGAGATTTTCCCTGAAATGAATAAATGGGCTTTATATTAGAGTTTCCTAGAGAAACAGAACCAACAGGAGATATCTGAAAATATGAGATTAATAAAAGTTCTCACACAGCAATGGGAAGGCATAAGTCCAAAATCCACAGGGCAGGCTGTGAGGCTGGCAATTCCAATGCAGGGCCTCAATGAAATCCACAGGAGAGGCTTGATGCTGAAGAAGCAGTGAAAATTCTCTTTTCCCTTAAAAATCTTCAACTGATTGGATTCTCTTGTTTGTGGAAGACACACCCTTAGGTGATTGTAGATGTGATCAGTCACAGATGAAATTAACTGACTGATGATGTTAATAAACTAGCTTTCTGGTTTATCAATCAGCCACAAAATATGTAATGGTTAGGCCAGTACTAGCCTGTCGAGACAACTGGACACTGTCACCTGGCCAAGTTAACATCTGAACTTAACCATCATAGTCTTTACCTCTGTAAGTCATTTAGGAAGTAGAACATCCTAAATTAAGAAATAAGGCTTGACTTCTACTTTCAACCAGGTTGGAATAAGAAGGACTGGATTTACCCTCCCTCCTTAAACAACTGAAAAACCAGACAAAATATATAAAGCAATGGTATTCAAGGCAATGGATATCAGGGAATGAAGGACAGAGATCCCTGAAAGAAAGAAAATAAGCCCTACAATTGACCAAATTTACTACCTAGAGAGAGTGTCCAAGCTGTAGCACCTGGAGGAGGAATCCAGGTGGAGTGCAGTAATTTTGCAAAATTGAAGAGATTGAACTGGGAGTCTGGGGAAGGTAAATCTGCTAGAACTTGCAGGGGAGAGTACCAGATATGGCAAAGCAATGCAGAGAGATTGTCAGAAATCTACGGAGAGTTCCTTGCCAGTCTTCAACTGAGTGCTGGTCAACATATGCATGTGAGGAATGAACCCCAAGACCAAGTAGAGAACATGGCAAAGGAATAGATTAAACAATGCTCAGAGCTCATATAGGGTACTGAATAGTTCCTCTTCCCAATAATGAGATTGGAAAAACTTTATAATTCATAAGACATTGGACAGAATATTCGAAAGAGTTTGCCTCTGTGTTGGGACAGAACTAGATTAAACACAGCTTTAGTTCCACCTAACAAAATTAAAAAGCAATGTCCCAAAAAGTCATTCTCATTACAAGTGACTTAATTGCATGGCAGAACAAAACTCGAGGAGCAATAGAAATGCAAGACTATCCAGTACCCAAAAAATGTAAAATTCACAATGCCAGGTGTCATGGTTAGGGACACGTGTCAACTTGGCCAAGTTGTGGTACCTGTTTATCTGATTGGGCAAGCGCTGGTCTGTCTGTTGCAATGAGGACATTTCATAGGATTAGGTCATGATCACGTCAGCTGCATCCACAGCTGATTCCATTTGTAATCAGCCAAAGGGGAGTGTCTTCTGCAATTAGTGATGCTAAATCT
>PVIY010006311.1:0-88488 GCA_004026745.1 Myrmecophaga tridactyla | reverse complement strand
GATGCAGGACCCAACCCTCTCTACCCCTGGCCCCTACGCTTCAGCTCCTATTTCAAATTCCTGGTAGAAGAAACCACACTAATTCCTGGTTAGCTTTTCTACTCACAGTCACGTCACTGATCCCTGATGGCTTTCTCGTGGCCACCAAGATGGCAAGAGGGGCAGCAGTTTCCCTTGGAAGGCTGTGAGATTGATGGGCACAGGTCGCAGGAATTAATTCCAAGTTAATTCTTAGGGATCCACTGGAAAGGGCCTGGGACCTCACGGAGAGCCGGGAAGTCCTTGCAGAACCGGGTTGTGTGAGAAGCTGGAAGTCAAAGACCAGTTCCGTCACCCACAGCTGTGGCCCGGGGCTTGGTGGACTCCGTGGGGCTCGGTGTCCTTCACCCCAAAGGGAGGCGGAGGAGGCCTCCTCGGAGGGAGGGCGGGTGTGGTGTGGGTGATGGTGCCCAAGGCGGGCTCTGAGGTTCAGGCCCACACCTCGGCCCATCAGCAAGGGGGTTCCGGCAAATCCTCCCCCAAATGGGACTTGGGGTCCCTGGAAAGCTGAAGTAACGCCCGCACACCGTGAGGGGCGCACCCTGAGTGGGCAGGAGCGGAGAACCGCTCTGGCTGCAGCTCAGCCTCACCTGCCATGGCCGCAGTGGACAAAGGAGGCAACGTCCGCCAGCACCTAGCTCAGAGGTCGGTGCCAGGTCTGATGACCTAAGCACCCAGCGCAAGCTCCGCCGCGTGATGCGCACTCGATGCGTCAGCCTTGTCGGCGAGCGCTTGCTGGGGACGGTGACTCATTATTCCCTGCCGCCTCTCCGGCCGCTGACCCCGGGACACGTTCCCCAGGGCAGAGGGAAGTAAAAGAAAGACCTCTCCCATCAGAAATCTTACTGGCTGGAACAGAATAAATAATTAAGGGCTTGACTGTTATGATCCAGATCCCAGATGTAAAAAGAGACAGTGGAAGGCCTAAAAAGAGACTGTGGTGAATAAAAGAAAATTCCAAGAGACAAATAAAAGTTTTGTAAGAATAATAATTTGGAAAAATTGATTTTGCAGCTAGACTAGAAAGTGGTTTTCTATTCCATGTCCATTTCCTGAGCAGTCTCATACCTATAACAAAAATAGACTTATTTATAATACCATTGATTGCCTGTGAGTAGAGCAAAGAATATAAACGAAGAGGGGGGTACATTCCACTTTGAAAAACACGGAAATAATAAGGAAAATGTACTATTCATTTCTCCACTGCTCCCTCTGGATCCTTTCTGTTCTCTCTGACTCCCTGCCTTGCCAAGCAATTTAGTTTTATCCCCACGAATGAAACAATTTACATGATTTGAGTCTGGCTTTGTTTGTCTATTACTGAGAAATGTCCTATACTTCCACCATCAATTATTTTGAGCATTAGAGTGAGGATATTTGAAAACAAACTGAAGAAAAATGTATCACATACACACATATCCCTTATCAGAGTATAATTTAGGAGATAAATTAACTTTCTCACTAATCTAACTCAGGCTCTTTGCCTTTTTATAAAATAAAAAGGACCTAACAGTGCCCAGTGATGGAAATTTCAGAAAGGCAGATGTTTAACTCTATTTCAGGGGCACTGACTTAATGGGATGGATTTTCCTGCAAAGTAACGTGTGTACCTATGCCTGGAAAGTCTAAAGCAGAAGTCCTGTGATCATGCATCAGAGATTATGGGAAGAATTTCTGTAAGTTAAGGTCATGGAAATAGTAACTTCTACCATCCCTTATGAAATTCTATGATTTATAAAGACCCTATGCAGCCAAGGAAATGCCCCTTCCGAGCCCCAGCCTAGGGACTGAGCTACAAGCCTTTTCCTTTGTCCAGCCCTTTCATGTCTCAGCACTTCAGGGTTGATCTGATAAATTAGTGGTGCTAATGTACCTGGTTTTCAGTGGGGCCCACGTTCTACTCCTTCTAGTGAAAATAAATAAACAGCCAAAAATTGTAAATAAAGAAATAAGGTATTTACTGAAGAAAATTAGAGAAAAATCACAAAAAGGGAAAAAAAGAGATAATTCACCCATAATTCCTCTTAATATGTTGATGTATATTCTTCTAGACCTTGTTATAATTTTTGCAATTTAAAAGACAAATTCTAGAAGCCCAGACATGGCTCTAAATATATGAATATCCTGTTTACTGGCAAACTGGAATTTATACTTATTTTTATTGCAATGCACTAAATATTCGGCACTTCGTATGGGCCGAGCATTCTACTAGGTCGTAGGAAAACACAACCGATTTCGTCAAGATCCCCATTCTCAGAGTCTAACGGTCTAGTGCAGGTGACCAATAGGTAAACAGGCTCTAACAAAAGTGTGTCTGTAATAAAAGTTGCAGTAATAATAAGCACAGAGAAGTATATTCAGGCTTCTAAAAGAATAATACATAACGGTCATAATCCCAGTAACTAACAGCATTATTATTATTATTATTATTATTATTATTATTATTATTATTATTATTATTATTACATTTATCTTAGCTGTCTCCAACCTTTAAAAAAAAACTTGGGAGTAAGCAAACATTTTCCCTTTTTTAAAAAGAAATAACGTGTTTTGGAGCTAACCAGGCTTACATTCAACTCTAGATCTGCACTGATTAGCAATATGGCTCTTAGTTAGTCACGTACTGTAACTACTTTTCAGGACTGCTAGCAGATTTAGAAGTAAGATGCATTCTGACACGCAGGGGTTCTTCACTAAAACACAGCTTTCCTTACTGGCCGAAGCTCAGAGTAAATAAGTGCTTTTCCCAAGGTCGCCTGAGTGGTGAGCAGGGCAGGAACTGCAAATCCATGTCTGTTTCCAATCCTGTGGTCCTCCTTTCAATGCCAAGCAGAGCACTTAGGCAACCGTCTATTGTTGGCAATTTGCAGTGTTAAAAATAGAACAGGTTATACATATATATATAACATTTATATATATAAATTTTCTTCTCCTTAAGTGTCAAAAAAAAAGTTGTCTCATTCTTCCCACCAAAAAAAGCTACTGTCCAAATCCCTAGCTCATAGCCCATGAAGTAGATACTAGAGATTCCAATTAGAAGAGGGCATTAAGGGGACTCATTAAACCTGGGAAGAAGCCCATCCTAAACTGCAGAGCATCTCTTCTCAGAGGACATGGCCCATTGCCCTTGTAGGCGATGGCTCCACGTTCCAGCCAACAAGCTGGAAAGCCCACTGGAGACCTCTTAAGAAGCCAGTTGGCATCTACTTTAGTTTGGTGAGCAATGCTCATCTTCCTTAGCCCTTTTAAAAACCAAACAGGCTGATGGAGGAAACGAAGAGCAGGGTGAAGGGGAAATGCTCAGCCAGACAGGGAAGTGTCCACTGAGCACAAGTCACCATGGTACCGGTGTCGTGTGACATGAAGGCACAGCATCCAACTGAACACGGACCTGAGGACAACCACAGAACTAGCCCTAGGAATCTCGGAGCAGTCTTTTCCAAAACAAAGCTTTTCATGCAACCCACAATAAGAAATACGTTTTTACAACTGTAACCCAACACACATACACATAAATAAATATGACAAATAAAACTTTTCTGAAACAATTGCTATTTGCCACGAGATGTATTGTGGTATTGCCTAATTCATTCTATTGTCTTTCACTTCAATTTTTAAAGTGCTGATCACATCCCTAAAAATTAACCTCTTAAGACACTAACAAATCATAACATATAGTTTGGAAGAAAAAAAAAACTGTGTTAGAGAATATCTCATTCAACTCCCTATGCAATGCTCATGCAAATTTTAATCCATGCCAGCCTGAGATATTCTTTAAGAATGTCCAAGTCATTCAAGAAACTTAAGTTTACAAATAACGAGCCTTCCATTTTGAGCATCTACTGTATACTAGGTTCCACAGCTGTGCTCTAAATTGATAAACTATTTAATCCTCATAACGGGCATTTAAGTCATCCTATTATCACCTCCTTTCTACAGATGAGGCAACTGAGGCCTCCACAGGGCGTGCTTCTTAACAGTGGGACAGTAATCCACTTGGGGCTCAGTTCTTTGCTGTAGAGAGGGTGTTAGGAACAGAGATTTCTGTTGCATTTGCTTTCCTCATAGATGCCATATTCCCTGCAACTTTCCCCTTTTCATTTTACCCCTGCTTCCCAAAACAGGGAGCTCATAGTTATGTGGCGAGGGTTCGTCCTGGATGATGACAGTAAGCCAACAATTCATCTCTGGAACCACATCTTCACGCAGTTCTCCCCTCAATTTCCAGGCTATGGTATTCCATTATAAGGATCAAAGGATGGCTGCAGCAGCTTCAGACATCATAATCTGACTCCACTGCCTCTAAAGCAAGAAGGAAAAAAAGGGAGGGAAAGGGGTGTCTCCTCATGATTTTGAGGGAGAAAAACATTTTTCTGAAAGCCCTCAAAATTTTTCTCTTTGCATTGTATTAGCCAGAATTGAGTTATAGGCTCACCTTGGCCAATTCCTGCTGTATCCATTTTATCCCCTAAGGTGGGCATACTTCCACATATACAAAACCATAATTTCTGCTAGTAAGGAAAGCAGTCATGGCTCCTGTGTAGGCACCCAATGATGCCTGCCGCACAAGCTTCTTGATTTCTGTACTGTGCTTTGACTCCACATTCAACTAGATTGAAAACATGTTTTAACTCTTTCCGTGTGGCATGTCTTACTAATCCTAATTGCTTTACTCTTATTCTTAGCCTTCCTGGAACACTCCTCACTCACCCCCAGCTTCCTATGCCTTGCTAATTCCTCCTCCTCTTTAATGTCCTCTTCTTCAGAAAGCCATGTCTGAGTTAGATGTGGATTAAATGCCTCTCCTCCCTCTTGTCTACTTAGACGAAATTTCACTGCATTCACAGGCCATGCCTGCCATTATTAGTGTTGTACCCTCACACCAATGTGCTTGGCAGGCATAGATCTTTCATAAATATTTACTGGATGAATAAGTAAAGGTGGCAGATATTATGTAAAAAGGACACAGTACTTTAATATCATCTATTTGGAGAAGGCACCAGAAATTTATCAAATATTCATAAATCTCATAACAAAATTGCAGATTGTATTTATCCCAATTTTACTCACTAGGAAAAGGAGATTCCAAGAGATTGAGTTACATGTTCAAGGCCACACAGCTTGTGATGGGAATGGAGAGTCAGGATGGAACTCCCGGTCTGATTCGAAAGCTCAGGGGCTTTCCGCTCCACCGTACTGCTGCCCAGCAGAGATCCCCTGCTCAGTGGTCACCCCTAGCCATAGTTCGTGATATGACCTAGATGAGGGCGCAACAGACATTTTCTATAAAGAGCCAAATGGTCAATATTTTAGGCTTTGAGGGACATACAGTCTCTATCACAGCTAATTTACTTTGCTGTTGTAGTGAGAAAGCAGTCACAGACAATACACAAATGAATGCAGTGGCTGTGTCCCAGTAAAGCTTTATTTACAAAAATAAACAATGGGCTGACACTGGCCCACAGGCCATAGTTTGCAGACTCCTGATCTAGAGTAATTCAGTTCCCTTTAGTTTGCTTTGGTTTCTTCATCAATAACTTTGTTGATTGGGATTTGAGATACACTAATTATTTTGAAACTCAATTAGTAGCAGTAGTAGTAGTAGTAGTAGTAAAACCCAGGAAACATTCTGCTATACTATTTATGTTAGTGATAAAATCTTACATCTTCAATGCAAGACTTTATTCAATTAAAATATTAATATTAAAAATGAAATAGTAGAAAAAATATTAAAAGGTTGGTCATAAAGGCTTCAAGAGGAAGAGTTTGGCTAATTTAAACTAAGGAAGTAAGAAAGGGAAACTTTAGCTTCGTATACTGTTTGCTTCAGCATCTTCACTCTATCAAATAACTGCACATTTCATGGAAAATACAGACTTTCCATGTTTAACCTCTCCCATATCTTAAAATACACGTTCCAAAATTCCTCTAATCTTGGAACATTGATTTTCGCCTTTAGAAGTTTGTAAATGTATAGAGTTATTTGTTATAAACATTTAGAATTTCATAAATATTTACTCTAACATCCTAGGGTTATTGTGAGTATTGAATATGATGATGTAACTGGCACAAAACCTGACACAAAGGCGGTGTTTCGTGCATTGTGGCTGCTATGATGGTTGTCAGTATTAATAGAGTGACATTTAATATAGGCATCAGCAGCAAAATGTCTTATTCCTTAGAGTAGTGGTCTCCAGCCAGGGGAGAGCTTGCTTCCCAGGGGACATCTGTCAACATCTGGAGACCTTTATACCAATAGCCCTCGAGTGTGCTTCGGGCATCTAGGGGGTGGAGGCCAGGGAAGCGGCTCAGCTGTGGTGCACAGGAGAGCCCTACAGCAAAGAATCATCTGGACCAAAAGTGCCAGTAGTTCCAAGGTTGAGAAACTCTGAATTATAGTAACCCTGTGCCTAGCACTATTCCCAACACAACATAGGCTGTCAAGAGATGTTTGTGATTGAATAAATGAATGAATGAATGAGTGGTTGGATAAAAACAGTCACCATCTTGATGACAAGCTTTTGTTCCTGCCTTATACATTGCTAAGGAAAACTGTGTCCATTAACTCCATGATTTAATTGGAATATCATATTTAAATGAAAAAAATTTCCTCCTTGCTCCTTTATATCCCCATGTTACATTTTAAGCTTCACGTCAGCAGAGGCCCTGGATGTGCACTCAAGTTTAAACCTCCAGTGTGTGGCATGATGATGGCACATAGAATGTGCTCCAGAGGTGGTGGCTGAATGAATCAAAGAATAGTTTGGGCTAGTGCCTTTGCTATTGTCCTGTATTTATTCAACCTTTATATGGTGGCTTAGAGGTATGTAAGAAAAACGTGTTCTTCATCTTAATCCATTCCTGTGCCTGTGAACCCATTGTAAGTAGGACCTTTTGATGAGGTCACTTCAGTTAAGGTGCAGCCCAACTGAATCAGATAGTGTTAACCCTATTACTGAGTCCTTCTCAGGAAGGAGCAGCCATGAGGATCAGCCCAAAGCCAGAAGTCAACAGAAACAGAGGAGAAAGGAGAGGACATGACCATATGTATTCCCATCTGATGGCACAGCCACGGAACCCCAGAGAGTGCCAGCCAGACAAAAGATACTGACCCTGGGAGGACCCAAGCCTTCTAATCTCTAAAACTGTGAGTCTATAAATTCCTGTCATTAAGTGATCCCATTGTATGCCATCTGCTTTAGCAACTGGGAAACTAAAACAGCTTACTTACTGAGCCCTTTATGTCTCGCTTCAGTCCTTCATGTTGGATTGACGGGGATTTCCTTCTCCTCCTCCATTCCATCCCCATCCCAACTCCAAGAGCAGGTTTGCATATTTACATAAGATTTCATGCCACTCTCAGTTTTTCCAAAAACAGAAGGGAAAAAAATCTGTGAAGCAAACCCCGACAGCAAGAAACAGCCCTGCTCGTTCAACACTGACAGGTTGTACGCATTTTTCCTGGGTAGAACTAATATGTGGAGATAATCATGCAAAAGGAGCTGCTGTAGAAAATGCAAAAATGGCTGCTAAACATGGAAGCACACAAAAACTGGAGAATTTCACTCTGCTCCAGGCAGCAAAAGAGGCTGCACATCTCCAGGGGATGAAATGAGCGTTGTAAGTTGATGGAAGAAGTAGTTACTGCAGGTTTTTTGTTTTCTTTTTTTGTTTGTTTTTTTAAAAAAAATGCCTCAAAGGAAAAAAGATAAAAAATTTAGAGAATCACCAATTCTGAAAGCTCCCATATAGGAAATTTTGTCCTTCCCAGGAATTTTTAACCTTGTATTAACCCTAGGATGCTCGAGGTGGATAAGAATCCATAAATCCTCAAAAGTTTATGTAAAATTATTTTTTAGATCTCAGTTTTTCTCCTGTGATTTGTCATCATATTCATGATTGAAAAAAGTTAGTAACCACTTACCCACTGCTCTAGTACTGTTTAACTAAACCAATGTTTTTTGCCATTTAATGACATGCCAAGTATTCTGCTCAAGAATTTGACACGTTATTTTCTCCTCTAGTTGGAAAAATAACCCTATGAGGTAGGAGCTTTTATTGTCCCCATTTTATAGACAAGGAAGATGTGGCTTACTCTGGTTATAGGACTTGGCTAAGTGTGGAGGCCAAATGCCAACCTCAGTCATTCCAAGATTAAATCCAATCACTCTCCGAACCACAACTCTTAACATTTACTTCCCTTGTTACTGTGGGTGAATTCCTTCCAGAAATGGTCAACATGGCTTTGGACAATTTATGTAGCCCCTCTGATCCTCTGTTTCTTCATCTATTTTAGTATTAACAACCATTTCATAAGGTTATTGTGAGGATTAGATATAAAGATTTTTATATGACAGTGCACGTCATATGAAAAGCAGGCAATAAATACTACCTATAATTATACAGACACGCTACTTCATTTCCCACTACTTCAGTTTGCAGATAAGGAAACTGAAGCTCAAGGAGTGAATGTGACTTGTCCGGGGTCATGAGAACAGAGAATAATCACTCAAGAACTAGAGCTCCCAGCTCCTGCCAAATAATCTGGGTGATCTCTGCTGCACCTCATCTCATTCAACCTCAACACGAGGAAGAACTCCCTCCCGCCTCCCCTACCCCGCAAAGGGGCCACACAGAAGCAAGCAGATCTGAAGGCAATAGTAAAAGTTGGTCTTCAATCCAAACATCACCACAGATGTTTTTGAATCCTTCAAAATAATATTAAGCAGCTATACTCTGTTTGGATTTTGAGGGGTTTTTTGTTTTGTTTCTTTTATTACCCATTCTCTGGAGCTTGAAGTGAGTAAAATGATAAAAGGGAAGGGAGGTGAATGAGGAAGAGATTGAATTGGAGTCTGTATCTTTATCATGAAAGCCCTGACTAAATCACTATCTAAATCATTGCCTTGTCAGCTTAGCATGAAAGGATGGGACAGTCATAGATTTTTAAATTAGATTGATCTAAATTTTAAGTTCTGGCCCCAAATGAACAAACTATGTAGTCATGAGCGCGTCATTTAGCTTCTCTCTCACTATACTCAAACATAAAATGTGGTGAGACGCCCACCTCACGGGGCTGACAGGAGATTCAGATGAGACTCAGGATACTTTGAAAGTAGCAAAGGAGGGCAGAGACTCTGAATTTAACAGATATTAGCTCATATCCTGACTCTATCACTTATTAGCTGTGTGACATTGAACTAGATACTTCGCCTCTCTAAACCTCATAATCGTTCCTATATTCTAGGGTTGTTGTGACAATCAAGTGACAAGATGCAGGTAAAGATCTTGGTAAAATTCCTGAGAAATGCAGATGTTCAATACATGTTAGGTATAACAAATTATTGTCCTTTAGATTTTTTATTGAGTAGAGGCTAGGCTGAGTACCTCTGAATTGATCTGTATAATCCTTCATCAAATGCTTATTGAGTAACTCCTGTAAGTTAAGTTTTATGTAAGAGCTTATGTAAGGTTTTGAGACAAAACCCTCAAAAAAAAAAAGAAAAGAAAATGGAATTCAGGGGAACATAAAAGTGTCTTCAATATTTAAAGAATTATCACATTAAAAAGGATAAGTTTTTATCTGAACGTCTCCTGAGAGGAAAAGTAGGCCAAATAAGGGGAAATTGCAAAATGGAATATTTTCATTTTGCGTAAGAAAGGAGTTTCTACTAATTAGAATTATTAGCAATGGGATAGTTAATTTTGGAGTGTCATGAGCTTCCTCTTATTGAAAATAACACAGTTTCATTGCTTCCAGTTCCTGCCACATGGACATACTGTATTCCCAAATACGTGATACCATTTGCCATCTCTGTGCGTCTGCACCCGTCGTTCCCTCTGCCTAGAAAGAGCTACCTCGTCACGTCTGCATGAGCATCTCCTGGCCAAAGTCTGAAGTTCTTAGGTCACTTCTTCAAAGGTAACCCATGCTCTCTGGTCCTGTAGCAGGTTGTGTTCCCTCTTTGAGAACCCCTTTATCATCTTAATTTTATCATCTATCTCATCCGTGTTTGACTTCATTGAGGTCCAGGACTGTGTCTCACTCGTTTTGGGTCCCTTTCCAACCTGACACCTGCTTGCACGTGCCGTCTTCAATCAATGAATGTTGAATGATATTCATTAAATTGTTATGTCCTGAGAACACCAGAGAAGAAGTGCTCTAAATCGTACTAGGTGGTTTCTATATTTGTCTGCATCAGTCAGAGTAAGCTAGGCCTATGCTGAGTAGCACACAGTCTAAAATCTCAAGAGTTAAGGAATAAATTTTATTCTCACTCATCCCAATTATTTTATAGTTCAGGCGACTCTCTGGGGCACCTGTGCTCCACACTGTGACCCGGGATCAAGGCTGCTTAGTGTTGTGACCCCACCATCCCAACTCAGGACTTGCATGCTTTCCATCACCGCAAAAGAAGTACTGGACAATCTCATAGGGCTTTTCATTGCCTCTGTCAGAAGTGACACACCTCAATTCCTTTCACATCGCTGGTCAGAACTAGATCCATGTTTCCATCTAACCTCTCAGAGAGCTGGGTAGTATGGTTTTCCATGTGATCAGGAGGGCAGATATAAGCAGGATTTGGCAAATACATGTCATCTCTGCCATGTGGCTTTGAGATGTCATTATAAAAATCTTTCCTTAGAGTGCTATTAATGTATGCCATCCTACAAAAATAATGTTCTTGAGCATCTAAAATAGGTACTGAATTTTATGCAAATAATAGTTTATCCATATAGTTAAATATTATGTAGCAATTAAAAGTTATACTAAATAAAATTACAAAATATTATTGCAAAATGTTATAAAATAATTTGTACAGTATGCTTACATTTTGCTGAAGAGTAATATATGCATGCATACATATGCGTTTAAAAAGCTCTGAAAGGATTTTAGGGCCCATCCCCAAACAAGATGGCAGAATGAGACACTTCAGAGCTCTGTTCACCCATAGAAGCTTTGAACAACCAGTAACAACTGACAGATATATCTAGAAAGCAGCAGGCATAGGGCAAAGGCCAAATCAAGAAAAAAGGTTACATAAGAACAGTAGGATCTTGTAGCAAATCAGCTGGCCCTCCCACCACCCCTCTCTGCTCCGCCTAGAGCCAGCTCACATTTCCATTGTGGGTCCCTGGTCCCAGTTCCAGAGGGAGCAGAGTAACCTCCGTGCCCATAGGGGTAGCCTGCATGTCTGTCCAAATCTGAGGCATGAGAGACTCAATGTCCCAGAACATGTCCTGTGTGTAGAAGGTGGTTGACCAAGCTCTCCTACAGAACATTGGAATAAGGAACAGATGCCTCAGAGTCTAAATTCCAGCTTATATATTATATATTAAAATACCAAAATTTCCAGTTTTCAACAAAAGATTATAAAATATACAGATAAACAGTAAGTAATAGCCCAGGCAAAGAAGATTAAAGCACTAGAAACCATCAGAGAGAAGGATCAAATTAGGACATTCCAAAGACATTTTAAAAATGGTCCTAAATAGGCTCAAAAAGCTAAAGGAAAGCATGGACAAAGTAATAAAGGAAATCAGGAAAATAACAGATGAACACAGAGAGAATATCAATAGAGAGATGAAATTTATTAAAAGGAACCAAACAGAACAGAAGACAACAGTAACAGAAATTTAAAATTTCCAAAAGGGTTCACAGTAGATTGAAGCTGGCAGAAGGAAGAATCAGTGAACTTGAAGATAAAACAATTGAAATCATCCAGCCTAAAGAGTAGAATGAGAAACAAATGAAAAAAAGGTGAACAGAGTCTGAGAAACCTGTGGGACACTATCAAGCATACCAGTATAGGCACTTTGGGAATCTCAGAAAGAGAGAAAGGGGCAGAGAGAATATTCAAATAAATAATGGCAGAAAACTTCCCAAATTTAACAGAAGACATGACAGAATACATCCAAGATGTCCAGTGAACTCCAAATGGGATAAACCCAATAGATTTACACCATGCCATGTTATAATCAAAATGTCAAATGCCAAAGATAAAGAGAGAATTCTGAAAGCCACAAGAGAAAAGCAACATGCCACATACAAGAAAGCCTCAATAAGATTGAGTGTTGATTTCTCATCAGAAGCTATGGTGGCAAGAGGGCAGTGGAATGACATATTTAAGGTACTGAAAGCAAAAACTTGTCAACCAAGAATTCTACATCCTGCAAAACCAACTTTCAAAAATGTGGAGGGATAAGACATTCCCAGAAAAACAATGCTGAGGGACTTCATCACCACTAAGCCAGCCCAAAAGAAATATTAAAGGGAGTTCTGGAGGTTGAAAGTAAAAGACACTAGAGAATTGACTGAAGCACATGAAGAAATAAAGATTCCCAGTAAAGATGGGTAAATATAAATACCAATACTATTGTATTTCTGGTTTGTAACTCCACTATTTACCTCCCACATCATCTAAAACACCACAAATACATAAAATGTAATGATAAATCAGTGGTTTGGGGCTCTTGATATATAAATCCATAATTTGTGACAAGAACTATGAAGGGTGGGAATTGGGAGGGGCATAGGAATATACCTTATGTATGTTATTAAAATTAAAGTTGATATCAAGCCAAATGAGATTGTTAGAGATTTAATATGTAAAATTAAAGTCTCATGGTAACCATGAAGAAAATACCAGAGAATATTCAAACTCATAGAGACAGTGGCATACAGGTTACCAGGCATAGGGAGCAGGGGTAATGGGGAGTTAATGCAAAATGAATATAGGTTTCTGTCTGAGGTGAAGGGAGAAGTTCTGCTAATGGACGGTGGGGAGGGCATCGCAACACTGTGAATGTGATTAATCCCACTGAATGGTGTGCTTGGGAAGGGTTGGGATGGAAAGAATTATGTTGCATATGTGCTTCCACAATTTAAAAAAGAAGAAGAAAGAAATATAAACTGAGCAATTAATGGCAATTAAATGCAAAACAGGATCCTGAATAGGATCTAAGAATGGAGGAGAACAGGTTCAAATGGATAATACTGCGACATAAGAAAAAAAAGGAATATAAAATGTAAGCTTTATATCAATGTTCAATTTCTTGAACTTGATAACTGCACCTAAGGTGATTACATAAATGAATATCCTTGTTCATTGGAAATGTCCATGGAAGTATTGTGTGTTCAAGGAGAGGGATGTGTGCAGCCTGCACTCAGATGTTCCAAAGATAGATAAATGATTAGAGAGAGAGAGAGATAATAGATAGATTAGTTAGATTAGATGGATGGATGGATGGATGGATGGATGGATGGATGGATGGATGGATGGATGGATGGATGGATGAATAGATAGATAGATAGATAGATAGATAGATAGATAGATAGATAGATAGATAGATAGATAGATAGATAGAGGTAGATATGTAGATGATGGAATGATATGCCAAAGGTGGAAAAATGTCAAAATTGATGGATCTGGATATGCGGGGGGCTGTTTAGGTGAGGGTATATTGGAGTTTTCTGCATTATTTTTTCAACTGTCATGTAAATTTGAATTTATTTCAAAATAAGATGTTGAAAAAAAGCAGGGTCCTACATCGATGTGGCCAACTGAATCGGGGTGGGTCCTAGTTCATATGCCTGGAGGGCTTTTAAAGAGGCACTAGAAGTCAGAGGACACCTCCTGAGGACATGAGGGACAGATGCAGAGATGCGAGCCGAGGAGCCCCAAGGACGGTGGCCAGGCACACCAGAAAGCTCCAGTCTCCGAGAGAATGCAAGGCCTCTAATACCTTCATGTTGGACTTCTAGCCTTCAAAACTGTGAGACAATAAATTTTTGCCTTAAATGGCAGAAAAAAAAAAAACACCTCTAAGGATAAACACCAAGTAGTTAAGAGTCGTTATCTCCAGAAGGTGATTTTACATGTTCCCATTTTCTTCTTGTGCTTTTCTGAATTTCCTATGTTTTTACAAGAAATGCTCATTACTTCTGTTATCAGAAAAGTTTTTCCCCCCTAATTTACCAAAATAATGTACCTGCTGAGCTGAGAAACCATTAGATCACTCAAGAATGAAGTTATCTTTTAGGGCTTTGCTTTTTGAAACTGCTGGGGGTTCATGAAATCTGCCCAAAGGAAGCAAGGCTTTTGCCTTCTCCTAAGATAATAAATCTAAAAATAACACCCTGTAGAGTTCAGACTTCATATGTGAGAAATGCCAACCTTAAATTTAAAAAGAAAATCGTCAGGTTGTGAAAATGTTACAGGCACAGACTGCACCAGTCTGGGAGGGAAAAGGAGTTAGCGATAGCTGGAGAGGTAGCTGACCACATCAGGAAAGCACACCGGGAGCCTGGCAAGGGATAAGAATATAGGAGGAGGTGGAAAGAAAGGAGAAGAGAGAAGGAGGGGGCTAGGGGAGAATGGGAAGGAAGATTGGAGTAATAGGATATGAGGGAGGTGATGGAAAAGATGCAAGAAAGGAGAAAATGTGGGGCGGGGGAGCAGAATAAGGTGGGTTTGTGAAGCCAGTTAAAACTCAATTCAGATCTTGTCTACTGCTTATTTCCTGTGACCTTGGTTTAAAGATCTAACCTCTCTGCTCCTCAGATTTTTAAAAAATATTTGCTTGTCTATAATTTACTTAATGCATGAACATAGTTTTAAAATCTAGTAGTTTCACACAGCTTTCCAAAAGTCCAGTGTCCAATCTCTCTATTCCCTAATTCTATTTGCTAAAGAAACGACTTCTAAATCTCTTGCGGATGCCTCTGGCATTTGCCTCCATATTTCTAAATGACAGACCACATAGAAAGTTCCTCAACCTTCTGTCTGGTAAATAATCTATTGATTTCCTGCTATGGAAGATGTGTGTCTCTCCCTTCTGTGCTCAATCTCCTCTGCCCTGGGGCACCCTCAACACCACCCCCTTATGCGGAGACCGTCGCTCCTCCCATATCATCCCTGTCCCCACCTTTGCTTAAATCAATGTTATGTTCATATCAGAATGCCAGTGCAAGCATTTTCCCCCTGCTGATCCATGCAATGTTGTCTGACAATTAGTTTTCTCATGCTTTGTTTTATGCACCGAGGTCTAAGGATTCAGGTTTAAACACTATGGCATGTCCAGCACCACTGATCTGGCCATTTCTTTTTCCTTGGAGCCACTTCTCTAAGACCCCTCTGTACTCCCTGTCCCAACCTAAAGAAATTGCTTTCCACCCCTGGTGCACAGGAGTCATCCTGGAATGTCCCCTCACCATCCTCCAGAGGACTCCGTTTCTTTTATGTGTGGAATCCTGCTTACTCAACTGCATATCCTTCTCTTCTTTAATCACACACTCTTTGGGGAGAGCACGTCCTCTAGTCATATCCTACAACAAGGTACACTGGAGGTAAATTTTTGAGACCTTGAATGTCTAAAACGTCTTTTCCCATTTTTTCCCTTAGCACATTTGCTGGGTTAAAAAGTTCTAAATTGAAAGTAAGACTCATTTAGAATTTTTAAAAACAATATCCCTTTGTCTACCAACTCCTGTTACTGCTACTGAAAATTCTGGCACCATTCTGACTCCTAAGCTTTATTGTACAAACTATGTTGGGGTATTTTGCTTATTTACTTGTCTGTTTAATCTTTGGAAGCTTTTAGTTATTTTTTAAATATTATATCTCTTTCCATCAGGAAATGTGATTTATAATCTTTGGGAAATCTGTTAAACTTTTTCCTACATAAAGTCGTCTGTTTTTTTTCTAAATTCCTATCATTTAGATTTAGGACTTCGTAGCTTAATCTTCTTATGTATATAGATTTCTATTTTCATCTCATTATCCTTTTTCTCTGTCTTTTGGAAAAAACCTTCAACTTTTTTTTTTCCCTCCAGCCTCTCCACTACATCTTGACTAACAGGGTGATATCTATTTAATGCGGAAGAACAACCTCCAGGATAACCTCTCGACTCTGTTTGGAATCTCTCAGCCATTGACACTTTATTTTTTCTCATTTCACTCTTCCCTCTTTTGGTCGAGAAGGTTCTCTCAATCCCCTGATGCTGAGTCTCAGCTCATTCTAGGGTTTTTCTCAATCCCCTGATGCTGAGTCTCAGCTCATTCCAGGACTTCTGTCCCACGTTGCCAGGAAGGGCCACACCTTCAACTTTTTCATACCCCTATTCCTGAAGGTTTTTTTTTACATTTTCATACTTCAAATTCTAAGAGTTCTTTCTTCTTATTTTTGTTCTTTTTAAAAACATCTTAGTCTTATTACACAGATGCGTTCTTTTACCTATTTCTCTGAGACTATTAATCATTGTTTTTGCTTCTCTGTTTTAATTTTCCTCCATTACCTGAGCTGACCCTGCCGAGTTTAATTTTGTCGTCTGTCTCATTTTTTCAGACAAGCTTTCCTCAGCAGCCTGGTGGTTCCAGTCACACAAAGAGACACTGAAAAGCTAACCGGGCAGAGCTTGTTGGGCCGTGATCTTCAGCAAGCTGACTAGGCAGGGGGTTCATGTTTCAACCCTCAATTGTCACTGTCCCCGGGTCTCTGTGGAGGAGACACAAATCCCCTGGTCTCCAAACGGAGCAGGCGTGGCCGGGGGCCCACTGCTCAGGGTGAAGCCTCCCCGTCATCACCCTCGTCGCGGTCCAGCCGCTCTCAGCTCAGCCAGTCTGACAGTCCAGAGTTACATCCCTCTGGTTAGAGTCCTCCAAAGAGTTTATCTCCAACCCTTTTTTCTTAGGAGAAAACATCTAACGGTCTAATGGTTCTTTAAAATAATAAAAACTAAAAATGTTGAACCAATCTTCTGGTTTTCAACCGGTCCAGCCATGCCTTATAATTTCTGAGCCTTCCAAGCCTGAGTGCAACTGCACAAACCAGCTTCCTGCTGGGCCCCCCTGGCCAACAGGCATTTAGCACTCAGCTGCCCCCACCGCGGCCTCCCAGACACCGCTCACTCACCTGCTTTCCAGCTTCTGAACTTTCACTGTCAATGCCATGCCATGTTCTCTTTGTCCTTCAGCAATTAGTGTCTCATTCACCATGTTTCAAAAGCTTCTCCCCTTTATTTTATATATAAGATGAACATAATAACACTGATCTCATTCTCATTTTTCATGACATTTATGAAGATCAAAGGGAATGAGGTAATGCAGTCAGTTTGTCAAATTTACATCATTAGGTACCACCTGTACAACTTTTCTTTAGTTTTTCTAATATTTTCTTCAGATTTTTGACTCATGATTTTTACTTAAATACAGTTTTTAAAAGGAAACTTTATTTGACAATCGCTAATAAAAATTAGTGTTTTGGTGATTAAAAAAACTTCAACTAAATCACATCTGGCTATCTGCTGCCTGAAAGCATTTCCTCTACCGTCAGTTGCTCATGGATCGTACTTCAGAAAATGATGTGCTAATAAAAAACACTGAAACGGTGCTGGGATATGGTAACTAAACAAGAAATGGTGGCCATGGAGGAAATGAGTAGTATGTTCTTTCAGATAGATTATCACTTAATTTTTATAATCCTATGAGACAGATTTTAATTTCCTCATTTCATAGGTTAAAAAAAGAGAGAGAGAGGCTTAGGGAGATGATGAAATTTGGCTACAATCACAGCCATAGTCAGAAAGGGATAGAAAAGGTTCAGTTCGGGGCTTTGGGTTTTGCAAGTGTGGAGTGAGGGCTTCTCTGCAGAGGGGAGAGGGCCAAGGCAGTCAGGGAGTAAACCGATTCCATGAACTCTTCCCCAGAGGAAGCCTGACCATCCTCAGCCACCACGTTAGGATCCCCCAGAAGAGAGAAGCACCCGTAGCTCACCTGCCATAGCCTCCTCACAACATAGATGCACCAGAAACTCAGGGAGAGGATGAAACTGGCCCCAGCTGGCTCAGCAAGTTAGCACCACGGCCAGAGCTAGAACCTGCTTCTCGGCCCCCAGTGCGCTGTGAGCTGTCGTTCATTTGTGCTCTCCCGTCATCTTTTACTCCTCTAAAGCTAGTCAAAGTTAGATTCCTGGTCGTTGTTCTGATTGCCACTAATTACCTTGAAAAAGGCCCGAATGCCTTGAATGATGACACCTGCCCACCTTCCTCCGGCTTGTGGAAGTAAATTGATATCATGGATGAGAATGTGCTTCTAAACGTCACGGGGAATAGGGACAGAGGGAGAGAAGAGAGACAAACAGACAGAGAGAGAAGAAGGATGGAAAATACGAAAGAAACAGGAGGGAGGGAAGAAGGAGTTTACCATAAAAATTCCTATTTCTTTTTTTCCCCCCCGGAGAGCTAAGGCCGGTTTGGTTGGGGTGGTGTTGGTCCCTAAACTAACCTGATTACCAGCACCAGGGCTTGAGAGGGCTGTGAACCCACGGAGGTCAACCTGCTGCATTCTACCTGAAGTAGGGACAGAATGCTAAACTGAAAAGCTGCTTCACTGTTGCCAGTTCAGATTCTCCTAATTTCCTGGCGGTTACCCACCTTGTAGTGGTGGAAGAAAAAGGTTGGCCACGGGGACTCTCATTCTGAATCTGTTGTTATCCTGCACAAGGTCCCCAGGTGCCATGGTCAACAGCTACATTTCTCAGAACATCCCTGGCTCCTTGAAAAGCCCCCTTCCGAGTAGAACCAGGAGCTTAGCTAAAGTCTACTTCACTGAGCGAGGGTTAGAATGCAGAATTATACATTTCTTGTCTTCAGTGTCTCTTAGACACCATCTTGTCAAATACATAAGTAATTTGCCTCTTATTAATGATCTTTTGTTTGTCTGTTTTCTGAGTTCTAGTACCAAATATTGTTCCATTAACTCATTTTCTAATCTTATTTTCATGTGCATGCTTCATACAATTTGCCTTACTTCCTGGTGAGCTCATCTTCAGTGTATTATTTCCTTAGCAATATAATTTAAGTGACATCTTATCAACCAACAGAGGCAGTCTGTTTTAAGCAATATTAAGCTTTAAGCAATAATAAAATGCCATGTGTAATTTACCTAAAATATATTACTTTATGAGCCAATAAATGCTCTTAGACACGTGACCACAAATCCAACTTAAAAGATTAAAATTTGGTTTCTAAATTATGAATGTGTTCGTTGGATCCTCCAAGGAGCCAAGATGAAACAGTTAGGAAAACAAAAGGTTTATTGGGGATAATGCCCATCAGATATTAAAGGAAGGAGGAAAAGGATCAAGCAGGGAGAACATTAGATTAATGGAACAGATCTGACAAAGCCTCCACCAAGCCAGTTGTGGGTTTCAGAACAAAGATGGCCAATTGGAGGAGCCCCGCATGGAGGACCCCCACATGGAAGGGTCCTGCATGAAGGGGTCCCGCATGGAGGAGGACGTGTGTTGTTGTTGCTTTATTAGAGAATTTGTGAGTTTACAAAACAACCATGCATAAAATACAGGGTTCCCAAACCCCCACCCCACCAACACCGTGTATTGATGTGGAGCATTTGTTACTATTAGTAAGAATATTTTTTAAATAACTCTACCATTTTTAACAGTATTTGCCTTTGTTACAATTGACAAAAGAGTATTAAAATAATTCTACTTATCACCCATTATTTACATTCAGTGTATTTTTCCCATATACCACTCTATTATTGGCATGCTGTATTAGAATCACATATTTGCTATAACCCATGAAAAAAACATTCTTATAGATGTACTATTGTAATCTACAGTACGATTCACTGGGCTGTACAGTCCTATTTTTATATTTTAATTTTTTTCTAGTAACCACATTCACCTATATAGCTCACTACTATTGATAACACTCACAATAACGTGCTACCATCATCACCATCCATTTCCAAACCTTTACCTTCATCCTAAATAGAAATTTTGTACAAGTTAAGCATCAACTCCCCAGTTGATGCTTAACTTGTCTATCTCCTGGCAGCTTGTATTCTACATTCTAACTCTACGAGTTACTTATCTAATGAGTTCATAACAGTGAGATCACACAATACATGTCCTTCTGTGTCTGGCTTATGCACATGACATCGTTTTGGTTGCAATGCACTGTATATGTCTGTTAATTCTAGGTTATCATATTATTCAAGATCTTTATTTCCTTATTGATCCTCTGTCTGGATGTCCTGTTTACTGATAAGAGGGGTGTATTGAAGTTTCCAATCATTATTGTAGAGACATCTATTTCTCCCTTCAGTTTTGCCAGTGTTTGCCTCATGTATTTTGAGGCACAATGGTTAGGAGCATACATATACTTATGATTGTTATTTCTTTGTGGTAGATTGACCCTTTTATTAATATAGAATGTCCTTCTTTACCTCTTTTAAATGCTATCAGTGGAGATACCCCCATTTTTTTCTGGTTACTGTTTGCATGAAATATCTTTTTCCAGCCTTTCATTTTTCAACCTATTTGTGTCCTTGGGTCTAAGGTGAGTGTCTTGTATATGGCATATTGATGGATCATATTTTCTCACCCATTCTGCCACTGTGTGTCTTTTTATTTTTCTGAAGGGCAGTTTTGCCAGAAAAAGAATTCTTGGCTGGCAATTTTTTTCCTTCAGTATCTTAAATATGTCATTCTACTGTCTTATTGCCTCCATAGTTTCTGATGAGTAATCTGCAGCTTATCTTTTGGCTATTCCCCTGTGTGTGATGAGTTTCTTTTCTCCCACTGCTTTCAGGGTTCTCTCTTCATCTTTGGGATTTGACATTCTGATTAGTATGTGTCTCAGAGTAGGTCTACTAAGATTTCTTCTGTTTGAAATATGTTGTACTTCTTGGATATATATATATATAGTTATGTCATAAGAGTTGGGAAACTTGGGCCCATTATTTCCTCAAATATTCTTTCTTCCCCCTTTTCCTTCTCTTCTCCTTCTGGTCTACTCATAACACATATGTTTCTGCACTTTATGCTGTTATTCAAATCCTTGATACCTTGCTCAATATTTTCCATTCTTTTCTCTATCAGTTCTTCTGTCTATAAGATTTTGATTGTCCTATCTTCTTGTTCTCTGATTCTTTCTTCTGCCTTTCAGATTTGCTGTTGTATGCCTCTAGTACATTTTTAATCTCTTCTATTGTGCCTTTCATTCCCATAATTTCTGTTATGTTTCTTTTTTATATTTTCAGATTCTTCTTTATGCTCACACAGTGTCTACTTAATATCCTTTATCTCTTTAGCCATGTTTTCCTTCATCTCCTTGAATTGATCTAGGAGATTTGCTGGAACATCTTTGATTAGTTCCAAATTCTGTGTCTCCTCTGAAGTTTTAATTTGTTCCTTTGACTGGGTCATATCTTCCTGTTTCTTCAGCTTGTAATGTTTAGCTGATGTCTAGACATCTGATTATCTTGGTGTGTTTACTCTGAAGGTCAGTTTCTCTTTCTTGCCTAGGATTTTGTTGTTGATTGATTTTGTGTTAAGGCTGTTCTTTGACATGTGGTTCAACTTATTGTAGATATTTAGAAAGCCTATGTTTAACTGGACAGATTTTTTCAGCTCTTCATCTGATTCTTGCCCTGGATATGCCTACAGTTTTTAAGATTGCACTATTTGTACAATTGTTTCATCCCAAGGAAAATGCTTCCTTTCCTCTGTTCCTTCTCTGGGAATATTGACCTGGTCTGTTACTTTTGTTTTGCCCCTATTTTGGTTTTAAGACTTCCAGAATGCATTAGACAAGGGGATTTATTTAGTTACAAATTTACTAATTTGGGAAAGCACTTGGCAAGGTCTGCTGGGTTTCTCTCCTGGCTTTTGAGTCAAATGGTTTCCCCCAAGTTGTATCCTTTCTGCATCTCCAAATGTCTGGATCTGAGCAGGCTCTGAGTGCTGAGATGAAGAGTCCTAAGTTGCTGAGCTCTCCTTTTAAGCCTCCAACTAATTAAATTAAGCATCACTTATAGGGGGAGGCACTCCATTTAGCCAACTGCAGACGTAATTAGCTATGTTGATGATTTAAGTCCACAGCAACAGAACAACTAGGCACCAACACCTGGCTAAGTTGACACCTGAACCTAAGTACTCAGCCCCAATAGTTTCTTTTTTTTTTTTTACACTCCTGTCATTGCCGCTAGCTGCTTTTGCCTGGAGGGTAAATTCTGGGAAGAGGAACATCTTGGAGAGGATTTTCCCAAGTCAGTATTTCCCAGCCAAAACAGGGTCAGGGACCCATGAAGAGGGTACAGACTGGCTCTGGAGAGCCCTGGGGAGAAGATTAGGAAAGATACCAAAAGGCCTTTTTGGTGGCTCACAAAGTTGTGCTTTCCTGGCCTGCACATCAGATGGTACCCTTCAGCAATCTTTTCCCCCACTGCCCTAAGAAGGCATTGTGTCTTTAAACTCCATACTCTCTGCCCCAGTTGGGGGCAGGGTTGAAACAGTGGTTGTGGCCATCTTTGCCTGGAACAATTATGGGGTGGGTTGAAACAGTGGCTCAGAGCTGGAACCCAGTAATAAAATTCACTGATCAAAAGCCACTATCACTACCTGACTGTGCCCATCCCTGTTCTTAGGGAAGAGGCTATTTATGTCTATGTCTCTTTTTCACTATAGCAGCTAGCCAGGGACCAGACCCCAAGTCAACTTACCTCAGGGATGGGGGATGGGCATCAGCAGCTGCTGCATAGCAAGCTACTCACAGTTCCTTTCCACAATTTCTTAGCCTTTTCCTCCCGTTCTTCCTGGATGTTGTACAGTGTAATTCTGGCCTCTAGAGCCCCAGAACAGTTGTTTCAGAGAGTTCCTGCCTGTTTCTTGACTGTTTTGGAGAAATGAATGAGTCCTGGAGCTCCCTACTCTGCCTGTTTCCCAAGAATTTGTTTGAGCACAAGTTGGTACATGTGTTTTTTAAATACAATCTTTTAAATTTTTTATTTATTTATTTAATTTTTTTGCATGGGCAGGCACAGGGAATCAAACCTGGGTCTCTGGCATGGCAGGCAGGAATTCTGCCACTAAGTCACTGTCACACCACCCTAAGTACTAATTTTTAATAAACATTAATTTAACTCTAGTTTTAGTCTTAATATATCCTTTCTTATTTGTACTGATGTGAAAACTTTGCAAGTCCAATTCACTCTTGTCATCCTCAGGACATGGAGCAGCCATGTTCTTTTAATCCTAATCCAACATTGTAGTGTAGAGTCTTTTGATTAGGCTGTTTCCATGGAGGTATGACACACCCAATTGTGGGTGTGACCTTTTGATTAGATGAAGAGGTGACCTCGCAGGTTTTCGGATCAATTTGGGTCCTTTATATAAGCCATTCCATTTCTAGTATATTGCATTCTGGCAGGATTAGCAAACCAAAGACTTGGAAAACATAATACCCTTAAAGCATGGAAGAGAAGAAAACTAGTGACACAGTCATCACTGGAAGGTTTTCAGACCAAATCTTCCCTTGGGCTTGAGCTCCAAGGACCCAATTACCTTTGAAACCCTTCAAGTTCCTTCCTGAGAAGAGTTAAAGATTCTTCCCTGGACAGCACACAATTCTGAGCCTGTTCCCTGGACAATTTACATAACCTACACTTTATCATATTTAGCTTTCTTCTCATGTAAAGACAAGACCCTGTATGTGGCAAAAACAGGTTGAGAGGTGTATTATTTTCCTAGAGCTGCTGTAATCAAATATGACAAACTGGATGACTTAAAACAACAGAAATTTGTCTTACAGTTCTGAAAGCTAAACACTCTAAATCAAGGTGCTGGTAAGACCATGGTTCCTCTGAGGGAAAATCTTGTTCATGCCTCTTTCCTAGGTTCTGGTGGTTGACAGCAATCCTTGGTGTTCCTTGGCTTGCATTCATCACAACAATCTCTGCTTCCATTTTCCATGGCCTCCTTCCCTGTGTGTCTGCTTCTGTGTCCAAGTTTTCCTCTTCATATAAGGACACCGATCATATTGGATTTAAGGGGCACCCTAATCCAGCATCACCTCATCTGAACAAATCCAATCAAATCTGCAAAGATCCTATTTCCAAATGAAGTCACATTTTGAGGTTCCAGGTAGACATGATTTGGAAAGGACACCATGAAACCCAGGTTAGGTGGTGAAGTATTATACCTGAGTTAGGAAAATGGACCTGGGCAGCCCCTTACTGCAAGCTCACAAAGTGTGTTTTAAAACCTGTTGCCTCTAAGTACAGGACCTGGGATTTTGCAGGAAGCATCTATTCCACTGTCCAACAAATGAACACAGACACTCCAGTCAAAGCCCCAGTCTGTGGTTTCTATCAGCATGATGTCTAGAAACTGAGGCAAAGGAAATGTTGGCTCTCACTGCACCTGGGGAGCCAGGGTTCACTAGCAGGCAGGACACACAGAAATTAATATCCTGTAGGTTCCTCTGAAGTTCTTGGAGAAGGTACAATAAAGCTCTACAAGTCTGGCTTTGGAATGAGCAGTCAAATAGACAGTTATATTAGGAGGAACTCTGCTTTTTCTTTGGAACAGCAGAAAAATAAATCCTTAGCAAGAGCCCCAGGAAAGACTATTACTTTCATAAAATATTTTTTCTTTCCTTTTCAATGCTTGGTGAAGATTAAAAACAGAAGAAAAATAGCATTTCATTGCTTGTTTTTATGTTTGTGAACCAAACAATTCTGTAAAGATTCAATTAAAAAATCATAAAGTTCCTGAAAGAGCTGTGTAATCTGAAGTTCCCCAGTATAGATTCATAATTTGGGGGAGATACACAGAAGGCTTCCAGAATAACTAATTAAAAAGAAACTGGCTACAACAGAATCATATTTCCCTGAAATGGTTCTGAATCATCAAGTCCGGTGCCTGGAGAAGAGACCCAAGAGATCATTTTGTCATCCCCCAGCATAAACACTAAACCAGAAAAGTCCTTGTCTGTTCTTTTCCATTAGACTCCAGAAAAAGAAGAAAATTTTCATTCTCCCTTGATAGTGCTGCCAGTTGGTGAGTCACTGAGCCAATATTCATTGAGTACTTATTTAGCATCCAGTTCAATATTTATTAAGAAGAATAAAATCATTGTTGCCATAGCTTGGTCAGGCTGGAGAGGAAGGAATTCTGGAACTTCAGCCTAGTAGGTTCTCAGGCTTCATTCTTGCTGTTCCCATCTTTTATCATGTTTTTGCCTCCCTTCCTTCATCAGTAGAATTGGGATAAAATACTACCTACTTTTCATGGTTAATGAAAGGGTTATAAGGATGAGCATGGACTCTGAAATCAGACAGATTTGATCAGAATTTAGATCTAGCTTTGCCCTTCTATTAGCTGTATGATTAGTAAGTCTCCTACTACCTCTCAGCTTTAGTTTCCTTATCTGGAAAATGAATACCCAAAGTCCCATAAAAGGTATTGTGAAAATCAGAGACAATTTACATAATATGGTGGGCATGTCAGTAAGCTAGTTTCTCTTTTGTTGAAAGCATTTAATTGACTCTGAAGTTTTATACAAATCTTGGGAATCCCATGCTCTAACCAAAGCTTCAGCTGTAATCCCATGTAGTTGATTTATTGAATTGTCTCAACTTTGTTGAGTATAAACATGAACAATTTTTCTCTTCCTCCCATCACTGCCTTTTCCCCTGTCCTCAGCTGTTACCACCAGTGATGCACTTTAAAGCCTTTTGCTACTGGTGTGCTCTTGCCTGGATGCCTACCCTCTAAAAGGGGGCAGCTCAACAATGGTTATGGTGCATGGGAAACTCACACATCTTTGAAGACCAAACAGTGGAAAGAGAAGGCTGTTATATACTATGGGTTTACTTATCAATTCAACCATAATTGAGCATCTGATTTATTTTTAGTTTTTAGCTATTATAAATAGTGCTGTGAGGATATATATATATATATATGCTATATATATATAGCATATATGTAGACATTTCTATTGCACATTCTCCTAGAAATGATGCTCAATTATGGTTGAATTGATAAGTAAACCCATAGTATATAACAGAAAATTATGCAGTAATGAGAAAAAATGAACTATGACTATATGCAGTCAATGGATAAAACTTACAAGCATAATGTAGAGCAAGAAAAATCAGATACAAAATAGCATGTACTGTACAATAGAGTTCATAAACAGGTACAACTAATCTGCAGTGTTAGCAGCCAGGCTCGCAGCTGTTCATTGGGGTGAGTGGTGATGACGAGGGGGGCTAAAGAGGACTTTGGAGAGCTGGCCATGTTCAGTTTCTTCAATGGGCTGTTGTTTGCCGGGTCTATTCCACTTGTGAAAATCCATCGATCATTACACAAATTGTGTTGTTTTATACCACCAACAGGTTTTAGGAAATGAATGAATAAAGACATAAAAATAATGGTACAAATGAAACAAATGTTTTCATAGATGTAAACAGTTTGAATGAGCCAGGAACTCATACATGAGACCTTCCATGGCCTGGATGTTTCCCACTTCTCTACCCTCAACTCCGCAATACACTGTTTCCAGCCATATCCAGTTACTAGAGTGCCCTAAACAGGCACTTTTCTTATTCCTTGATTATCTTGCCACACCTGACCCTTTAGTATAAAGTGTCTGAATCCATCCAGAATATTCCTACTGAGGGATTAGGTCCAAATCTTGGTTCTGACCTATTTCCTTCCTATCAGATCATGTGTACTCACTTTTCTTCTTGCCCATGTATCAAGAAACAGAAGAACCCCAACCACCTAATGCTTAAGCTGAAGGCACTGTATTATTTTTACCTAAGACTGCTGCTACAACAAAATATTAAACACACACAGATATGACCTCACTCGCATGGAAGGGAGGTGTCCTGCCCCCACCACCCTTGATCCGCCGTCACATACAGGGGTGCATATGTCCACCGCCCTTTCCCCTAAGCACAGCACGAAAGAAAACACAGAGCCCATTGCTCTGGGGACAGGATGACATATGCATTTACATCGCCCAACACTTACACCCCCAATCACATCTTTATCTGTGTCCCCATGTCATTTCCGCAGAAGTGGTAAACAGTTCTTATAGGATGGCTGTCACTCAAAATGAAACCTGGCCAATTATTCCTGGTCACCTGAAACAGGTGGCATCATTTTTTTCCATTTGCTAGCAAATAAGGAAGGGCTCATCAGTCAAACAGCAGAGAAAGACTTGTATTGGCAGCCATCATTTGCAGAGTTAATTGATACCTAATATGCACATATAAGATTAAAGTGGCAATCAAATAATCATACAGGCCGAGAACAATACTGCATCCTAGTGTGTGTGCTTCTTTGTTTTGCCTTTTACAAACCGTCCCCACTTTGCTTTCTTGGAACCAGATCTATTGCCATTTCTCTAATGACAGCAATGAACTCAACAGGACCCGGGGAGAACAGCCATGCTAGACAGGCATTTGTGGCAGCTTTTGCATGTTCCTGTGAAGTTGCTAAGAGACTGTATTTTTCTCCTAACCCTCAAGAACTTCTCTCTTGCTCTCCCATCACATTCCTACCTATCACTCAAGCTTTCACCGTTTTTGAGGGCGTTTTCCCAGTCCCCCTCAGAGAAAGTTCTAGGGGCCCTAGACTTTGTGCTTCTATAGTACTTTGCACATTATTAAAGTCTGTTAACCAGATTTTTAGTTATCTGCCCACATGTCTTTCTGCCTGTGCTACAGCCTCCATTTCTCATGGATGAGAAATAGTTATTACGGTATACTTCTTCCAAGCATACACAGTAGATATTCCAAAAATATGTGTGCAACTATCTTCCTTGGTGAAGAGATATTCCCATTGAGGACAGAGGGCTCAGCAAAGTCAAAATACAGTGTTTGAATTTTTCTATCACTCTGTCACAGTAAGAAAACAGACTCATTTGATGGTATCGATTCTCTGCAAAGCCCTGCTGTTTTTCACCCAAAACCCTGTGCTCTCGTGGCTGCTTAGGAATTGATTTCTGGTAAGTTATTTATTTGGTTTATTTGTTTGTTTCATGGTATGCCACTTATACTGATAGATCCATAACATGCCTTCCCATCCCTTCTCTCCTTTCATGAGAATGATCTTTAAATTGCTCTTTTCATACAATTTTACCACCTCCCCAATCTTCAGGAATCATTTATGACCCTTGCTAGTGGTTATAATGTGCCAACTCGGCCTCGGGTAAAAGTTGGTTTTGCTGAATAGAACACATTCCACTTACCTATGAAACCACAAAGATGTCCCAGGCCATAGCAGACCAGGTGTCCTAACACTAATAAAGAGTATGTTTCTGCTTCCACTTCACAAACTGTTGTGAGATCATCTGATTCAAATTCCTCCCCCAAAAATATTCCTGGCATCACCAAGGAAGTCTCCGACATTTACGAACAAATCCTCCGGGCAGCCGCGTGGGAGGCCACCTCCCTCCTCTCCTGTCTCTGACTGTGACGCATCCTGTCGTTGCAGCTGTGAAATTATCACGGACCTGCGGTATCCCCTGTTGTTCTGTTGTGGTCTACCACAGAGTGGCATCTGCTTCCACGACTTGGATTGAGAGGGAGCTCGTTGGGATGGGCTCCCCAGATGGCTGGGTCTGGGCCGTGCTCCCGAGGAACTCAGGTGGGAAAACTGCCCCGTCCCGGTGCCACTGTCTGTCCCAGCAGTCACAGAGCAGCAGCGCCCCACGGACGCGGCGTCCATGGTGCTTTGCTGAAACAGCTTGTCCGGGTTTGACGTTCAGCCTCCTCTCCCCAGATCAGGCAAGAACGTGAGGAGGTGAGGCTGTGCACCAGCCGAGGGCACGTCCCTGGGACCTCTGCAGTGTGGCCCTCCTCTCCTATGCAAACTATTGTCTTCCAGGCAAATCCTGGATGCGAGCTCTGTCTTCCCTCAGAATGGTGTCTTCCCAGAGCAGCTCCAAGTCTGGCATGAAAAGAGAATATTTGGGATCATCTTCAAGTGGGTGGCATTTACACAAGGTGAATTACGTCTGTGTCTTAGGGTGAGTAGACTTTAGGGTCAAGCTTGAGCCCTCTTTACATTAAACATATTTTTATTTCACATAGCAACCTCTCTGTTGTGTTTTTCTGTTCTCCCGTCCCATATATTGCCCTATCCAGAGATTCTAGATTACTTTTTTTTTCTGTTTCTGGGACTTCTGTGCCCTGGTCAGTTCAATTAAATTCAATAAGAATGTAATAAGCACCTGCAATATGTCAGGAATATTTATCAGCTATGGGGATGCCAGATAAATAAAACAGGAACCATGTATATGCAAGGGGTTTACAACCTGATGAGAAGACATAATAAGTGTTTATCATGCAGATTCTATGATAAGGATTAAGTACGGGTGCTGTGGAAGCACAAAAGGGAAGAATCTGCTAATTTGGAGATCAGAGAAGCTTCCTGAAGAGGATAATGGCCAAGTCAAATGACAGACACATAGTACCCGCAGGTGGGTCAGGACAGAGGATGCTGAGGGAAGGGAGAACATCATGAAACAGGATGCTGAGGCATGCAGCTCTTGGTGTTTTTGCAGAAATTCCAAGTAATTAGATATTACTAGACCATAAGGTGAAGAATTAGGGAAGAGTAGTGGTAGGAGGCTGTATCTATTTGTGGCTGCCAAGGGTTATAACCAAATTTTCCCCAACCCTAGACCATGAGGGTTTGCATCTTTTCTATGGGGTTTGCCAAAAGAAAATGTAGCAATGCTAACCACCTGTCACTTAGGCGGAAGAAGAAATATTTCTTTCATTTAGGATAGCACTTGTAGCACAGGAAAACAAAACATTTCAACAAAACCCACTGTGGTTTCTACAGCCATTGGTGACACACCTTACAAGATCTTTTTTTTTTTTTTTTGGCTTTCAGCCATTGCTTTAGGTCATTGATGGTTCAGAATCTATGCCCCAGAATTCCTCCAAGAAAGGAAACTCAAAGGCCAGTGCTTTCCCAGTGAGGTGACATGCCAAGCTACAGTCTCTAATCCAGGTGACTCCAATAGCTTTCATGTTTGGTCAGCTTTTTCATGTGTTTAAAATTGAAATACCCTCACTCACAGTGGACTCTGGCCACTTGTTAATTTGTTAGTCCAATCTTGTAGCAAGTTTTAACTCCCAGCAATACAGGCAAGAGGGATGGCAGTATTAAATATACAATGATAGGCAAAACAGGGTAACACAAAACAGCTCAATGCCTTCGCAGGAGAATTCATTTGCTTGCTCACGTCACAGTCCAATGCAGCAGACAAGGTCTCTGTTTCACAAAGTCACTCATGTGTCCAGGCTTCATTCCTCTTGTGTCACCAACATCTTCAACAATTGATCTTTAAGAGTTCATGGAAGGGGAAGCAAGAGCATGGAGGATTCCATGGAAAGAGAGGTGGTTGGGTCGGCATGGCGCACATCACTCTGCCCACGCTTTCTAGTGACCACACTCTCACATGGCCTCCAGAGAGTTGTAAAGGAAACTGGGAAATAAGGTCTTCTTGTGTGCTCAAGAAGAAAAAAAACAGTTTAGGTAACACATAGCAATGTCTGAGACACATTAAGGAATAAGGGAAAACTAGGCTTGGCTACTGCCTTTTGGAGTGCTGAACACTGACACAACGGTATTGAATAGTAGGCAATTTCCTGGTTATAAAGTCAGGATGGACATACCATCCTAGGCATGGGGATTGGCAGATGACAAGCTTAGTACTTTTTGCCTGGATGTCTACATGTATATGTGAGCTAAACATTGAAAGAGGCCTTGCAAGCTACAAGAAAGGACTAGAATAGAGACTATGGAATATTCTAAGCTCTCAGGGTCTGTGAGTTTTACAAAGAGACTTTGTAGTCAGAGAAATGGCCCTCAATACTTTCCTTCTCAATCTATACTTTTAAGTCTGTGGGCAATTTTTTGCCATATAACAAGATGTCATATTCATAAGACTATCGGGCAATACCTGCCTCCAAGGACTATTTCTCATTGGCCATGGCAGTGATAAAATCAAATTAACTTTGGGAGAAAATTATACTTTTTATCATCTAGAAGCAAATATATACCTAATGACAGGGCCCATGTAACATTTACACATAGATCTAAAAATATTAGCATCCTGGGGAAAATGATAGAAAATGAGGACGCTTGCAGGTTCATTACATCAGGTTCTTGCAAAGCTGCACAGACTTTTGAGTTAATTCTACATATTTTATGCTTATTGCTTCACTGCCTATCTGCATTTCGTGCAGATTTTTTCTTTAAGATCCACAAAAAAAACCACCAAGCATCTTTTTACCAAGCACTAGATATCACATGGGAATATAAAGAAATAAACGAGCTCTTAGAAAAGGCATTATATCTAAAAAAAAAAAAAAAAAACTTTATAATGCTGGTTTGGGAATCGTATTAAAACTATCTTATAGTCATTGTTATTTTGTGTAGCGACTAAGTTCCCAAACTTCTTTCCCTTTCTGCTCTCCTTGTCCACCCTTTAGGTATTTTTTTATTGTATCGCATTATTATTTTATTATAGTACATTATTATTTTAACAATGAGGATAATACAGATGACTTTGCTACAGTGTTGGCATAAGGATAAAATGAAATGTGTCTGTCTGTCTGTATGTGTGTGTATATATAATAAACTAGTAGCAATTATCAGTACTTGTTCTTATCCAGGAAGCTGTGACCCTCTCCACTGCCCTCTGTGCTTTCCTCCCTGACAGTCTTATCCATTAGCACTCTGAATATCTGTCATGTAGCCAGGACCCTGTGATAGGTATACATTGGTTGAAGGACAAATGAATGTATGAGCTCTCAATCTAAAAAGTCTGGGCCACGGTGGCTCAGCAGGCAGAGTGCTCACCTGCCATGCCAGAGGACCCAGGTTCAATTCCCGGTGCCTGCCCATGTTAAGAAAAAGTCTGTGAGAGTAGGCGTCAAGAAAAACTAAATTCATGTGCTCACATGATATGGTTAAAACCTTCATCTGTATCTCTATCATCTCTATGCATTTCCCTTCCTCCTCCTCTCTCATCTCTAGTTCTGCTTACTCTGAGAGCTTTTCTTCCTGGCTAGCTATCATCTTCCGATGGGACATAAAGCCCATCAGGTCCAAGCTAATACAATCTCCCAGCTCTTTGTCTAAGAAGGAGAGATTCGTTCGGTCTCTCAAGACCAAAACTCTAATCGGTCCTCCTGGATGAATCACACATCCAGGCGATCCAGAGGAACGAGCACGTTTGATTCCTCGGCCTTGGTCACAGACCCGTCCGCACTATGGTGGGGGAGTTGGGCTCCCCAACTGGCAGCCCCAGTGAAATCACATAGACTGACAGAGCAGCAATTTTCAAAAGGAGAGGTGCAGACACCAAATGGCAGGTATCATGTCTGTTCACCCCTAAACCACACTAGGCTGTGATCTCCTGAGGATGACTCTTGGGTTAGTAGTGAGTGCATGGTAGGTGCTCATTAAAAATATTAGTGTAATTTTAAAAATGCTCCATCTCTTGGGTGGCTGCCGTGGCTCAGCAGGCAGAGCTCCGACCTGCCGTGCTGGAGGTCTGGAGTTCAATCCCTGGTGCCTCCTGCCCATATGCAAATTTAAAAAATTAAAAAATTAAAAAAAAAAAAATGCTCCATTTCACCTTTGACTGAATCCAAACTAGGACTGCTAGTCAGAGAGATAAGATTGTAGAGTATGAACAGTGTTGATGTTACGTATCTCTCAGTAAGCCTAGGTAATGAACATAGTCTCAGGACCCTCTGACAGCTTTAGTGATTTAGAGCAGATTTCATAAGACAATCAAAAGCATACAAAGTGAGTTGGGTTCCAATGAAAGGAATAATTGGGAAAAGCAAACACTTCCTTAGATATCAGCAGGTTTTCCCTTGGATCTCCAAACCCATAGTTCTTCTAATGTACAATGACAAACTTCAAGTTAAATTCAATTGAGGAGAATTCATTTAAGAAGGGAAACAGAGAGCAACTTCAGGAGGTCCCATCTTTAAATGAAAATGAGCACTTATGAAAAAGCTTGAGGATAACACGTGCACTATAAAATGCAGGTTTCAGGGGGTAAAATGGTTTCAGCTAATAGAAAGGCAGATCAGGTAGATTATGAGACTGAATCAGATAGAATTAAGTATAAGAAGAAACTGAGGAGGATAAATGCAATCACCAGAAAAGAAGCATGGATAGTCCTATTCTGAATGAGCAAATGAAATTCTTTAGTTAGAGCCTTAGATTCTAAGATTCAGGAGGAGTGGGGAAGATGAGAATAATAAGTTGAACTAGATAACTGAATCTCCTCCTAACCAAAGTTCTAGGGCTCTATTCTATTCTGATTCCCCAAACCTATCTCCAGATCTTTCAATCAAAACTGGACTGATGAGGGTCAAGTATGTGTCAGGCACCGTGCTCTTATTTTGTGTACGACACTAAATACCTTTCCCCTGAAGATTTATATCAGCTTTTTAGAACCTCTTTACCGTATCTTCTATATTCTCCTTGCAATTATTCAGAACACATGTTGACCTCACCCCGTCTCTGTCAACAATGTGAGCCAATTCAGTATTTACCATGATGATCCATTTGTTATGTGGATCCTATGGTTATCCCAATCTCTATTTCAATAATGTCCTTCTCTTCCACATTTCACCCAGTCAATAATGTGCATTTTAATGGAGACCATTTGTATGTGATACCTCAGTGTACAGAAATAAATTCAAAATACTAAGGAAGAATCCAACAGGGAATATATTTTATACCCATGGGCTGTCTCGGCATAATTCACGTTGCTCATATTCCTTTCATACCTCCAATCAGTCATCTACAAGCCCCTCTCTGATAGTCCTCAATTCTCCAACTCTTTAGACCTTTCTACGTATCTCTTCATATTTTATTCTCAAAGTAAATTAAAACACATAAGCTCACAAATTAATTTGTTTGTTTTGTGACCTTATCTCCATTTTCCATTTCCAAACATGAATTAAAGCTAGACCCAAGATCTATTCTTCATCTTCGTTCCTCTCTAGCTAGGTAGAAATGAATGGTCACAGATGAGGAAGGCAAAAAAAGCAAAATGCCATATCATATATGGATATTCAAGGGACCCAAACTAGCCAAAACAATCTTGAAAAAGAAGAACAAAGTGGGAGGACCCAAATTTCCCGACTTTAAAATTTACTACCATGCTACAGTAATCAAAAGTGTGTTATTACCATGAAAATAAACATAGATCACTAGGCTAGAATGGGAATCCACATTTATAGTCAATTGGTTCTTTATATAGATGCCAAGACAACTCAATGGGTAAAAGAATAGTTTTTCAACAAATGACACTCAGACAATTGGAGATCCACATGGAAAACAATGAAGTTGGGCTCTTACCTCATACAATACACAAAAATCAACTAGAAATGGATCAGAAACCTCAATGTAAGAACTAAAACTATACAATGGTTAGGAGTCAAGATAAGCATAAACTTTCATGACCTGATATTATGCAAAACTTTCTTTAAAATGGCACTAAAATCACAAGCAAGAAAAGAAAAAAAATAGATAAATTGAACATCAAAATTAAAATTTTTGTGTTTCAAAGAACAATAACAAGAAAGTGTAAAGACAATCCACAGAATGGGAAAAATATAGTTTCAAATCATACATTTGATAAGTGACTTATAGCTAGAATATATAAATAACTCTTATAGCTTAATAAATAAAAGGAAAAATAACCCAATTTAAAATGGAGAGAAGATCCAAAAATACATTTCTTCAAAGAAGAGATACAAATGATTAATAAGCTCATGAAAAGATGTCCAACCTTAGCCATCAGGGAAATGCAAATCAAAACCACTGTAACACAGCACTTCACACCTACTAGGATGGTTATAATCAAAAAGGTTAATAACAAGTATTGTAGAGAGATGGAGAGAAATGGGAACCCTTACACACACTTCTGGTGGGAATGTAAAATGATGCAGCTGCCTTGAAAAACAGCCTGGCATTTCCTCAAATGATTAAATACCATATGGCTCATGAATTCCTCCCCTGGATATATATACCCAAGAGAAATAAAAATATCATGCAATAATTTGTGCATAAATATTCAGAGCTTCATTATTCCTACTAGTCAAAAAGTAGAAATAGTCTAAATGCCCTATGATTTATGAGTGGATAAAAAAAAAAAAGTGGCATATCCATGCAATTGAATGGATTATTATTTGGCCATGAAAAATGAAATACTGATACATGCTTACAACATGGAAGAATCTTGAGAACATTAGGCTAAGTTATGAAAGAAGCCAGTCAGAAAGGACCTCATACTGTATGTTTCAATTTATATGAATGTCCAGAGTAGGGAAATCCATAGAGACAGAACGTAGATTGGTAGTTGCCTAGGGCTTGAGGCACTGGGGACAAATGAGAAGTAGCTGCTATAGGGTACAGGGTTTTGAGGTGATGAAAGTATTCTAAAGTTGACTTGGTGATGATTGCATAACTGTGAATATACTAAAAATTACTGAATAGTATACTTTAAATAGGTAAGTTGTATGGTATGTGAATTATATTTCAATAAAACTGTTATATTTTTTCAAAATGTCATATTTTTATTTTCCCAGATGAAATTTAAAGTGATCATGAATTCAAAAGATAGAACTGTCTTACTGATCCTAACCTAGCACTTATTTTGGCCTACAGGAACTCTTTAATTTATCCTTTGTCAGAGGGACATCTTGATGCTTCAGTCTTCAGAGTTTGCAAAAGGAAGAATCCATAAAAAACATACCCTTGTTTGAGGATCCTTCTCACAAAGCACTCATAAACCTGTCGCTATGTTTTGTGAAGAATGCTCTTTGAGTAGATCATTTTTACTACTTGTAAATTCATTTTTCTTTTTACGGATAAACACTGTGATGATATATGGTGGCTCCTCTATGAACCCTGTCATCAAAAGTTCTTGCTCTGTTTTATGCTTCCTTTATATCATTGGGTCCTTCTGAGAGAGAGAGGCAGACAGACAGACAGACAGAGAAACTCAGCTTTTTAACTCTTGGGTTGATTGAAAAAGTATAGTTTCTCCCCTGGAGTCTGTCCATGTTGTTATCCTCAGCAGTTGCCTTTGGAGAAAATAATATTGCAATTCTTCACTGAAGACTTCTATTTTATCCAATGTCTAGTCACTATGGCCCAATAAAGACCCATCTCCATCAGTGAATGCAATCAAGAAGCAGTCTGGCAACCCCTATTGTCTCTGGCATCCCAGGAATGAGCTTTGTCCTGTAATCTGTGCAGGTTAATAACCTTAATACTGCCCTTTGCCTGTTCTTGAGATCGTAGAGGCATTGAAAAGAAGTTCTTTCTCCTCCCTCTGGCTGGGGGCCCAGAGTTACCAGACAATTTCACTACATAAATCAGTCCAATGCGGTGGGGAGGGAGCGCTGTGACAGCCTGGAAATCATGTATGATAGACAGAAGCTAGCCACCAAGATCAATCCATACCCTATCTGAAGATGGAAAGGTTTTCAATATCCTTTCTTCCTTAGACAAAAGGACTTGGGATACTTCTCTACTCACTTTCCTATCTGAGCTCACATATAAAGCCCACATATGAAGCTGGGATAGCAGAACTGTTGGAGGAAACACATATAATCTGGTCTCTCTCTACATGTCTTACTACCCTCCCACCCCCACCCCAGGAAGTTGTGAGATTAGAAAGATCCTGGCCTGCTTTAGGACACAGCCATCTAATTTCTAACTTTTTCTATCATCCTCTTTGTTCTTTTCTCTGCCTGAAGCTAGGTTGTGAGACAAAATGAACAATTCTCCACATACCTGGATTGATAATGGTGCAGATACAATCCAGGGGCAGGTCCCAAAGTCTAAATTTGGAAGGAGGTAGAAAGAGACCTCCTTTTTTATCTCAGCTTCCAGCCACAATCTCTAACCCTTTATTAGAGAGTTATTTGGCCTTTATAACCATATTTAATGGTGAGAATATTATTTGTCTCCTCATGTCTCTTTTCTACTAGTTAGAACTCGCGGGGTAACAGGGATGAAGCATTGGCTCCAACAAGCAAAGTGTGCTTTATGGTGACCGCCTCAGTGACTACATATAAATAAGGCTGAGAAGGGCAGAGACTATTAAGGCCAATTGTAGTTTAATTCCTTCAACTCAACAGCGTGTATCAAATACCTAGATAAGTAGAAAAACTAGAAAAGTTTACATGTCTGGGGAATTTATTGTATAATGAATACTGGTAATGGATATGGCTAGAGGATATGGAACTTAACTCTTGGCACTTTCAGTATATATCTAGATGATCCTTCCAACATCCTGGCTTCTCAATTCCTTTAAATCCTTTTCTTCAAACCCCAAGTCCCTCAAACTACATCAATTACTCCGATAATCGTACCTAGACCTTTATTACCCATAAATGTGACTCTCTTCCTTTCATATTTTCCACTCTCTGAGCACCATCTTCTAAATTCTGCTCACTCTCTTCATACTCCCACCCCAACTGTTGGAGTCGGGATTAGTGGGATTACCCCACTAATCCTCCAATTGACCTTTAGTCCTTTGACTTGCTCTGTCACCCTTCCTAACCCAATGTCACCCTTCCCAACCCAATTTAAATGTCAGGATTAATTATCAAACTCATTCCCTTGTGTAGAGGCTTGACCCTTTTGGCCACTCCCTCACTTCATGTTACTCATTGGAAAACCCACAACCTTGTTAAGCTCAACCCTCCAACCAGGATACTTTCCCTTGTAGAGCTGAACTTGCCTGGAAATAAACACCCAACCATTATGACTGTTATTACTTCAAATATATAACCAGGAACACATGAGGGCCTTAATGCTGCTCAGCAATTATTATACATTTCCTCCGTTCACTCTTACTTGCTCCTAGGAGACTCTTGCAAACCCTCCCCTTTCTCATAAAAACTTCAGTACCAAATTCTCCCAAGGTTATTTTCCAAGAATGGCCTGGATTTCTCTCTTGAGAAAATGGAAATAATCAATGAGAACGTCTACATCCTAACAGCCATCTAAATCTCCTTGTTGTTTGCTACCATAGAGGGACTTTCATAATCCTATCTAAAGCCAATTCTTCATGTTGTGATTTAGACACATCCCTCCTACCTGCTAAGCAAAGTTGCTCCAGAAATTCTCTTTTCTTTTCCCTATGACACTTTTCCCCTCTATCCTGGCATATTCCCATCAGCATTCAACCATGACAGTCTCTCACCCATTTGTATTTATTTAAAATGCGGGTTAATAAATTTCTCTAGATTCAACACCCCTGACAGCTGATGCTCTATTTCTTCTCTTTCTTTTATAGAAAGTCTCTTTTAAAAGTTATCCACATACAGATGTCCATTGTCACCACTATTATTCAACATTGCACTAGAAGTCTTAGCTAGAGTGATTTGGCAGGAAAAAAAGAAATAAAAGGCATCCAAATAGGAAAGGAAGAAGCAAAACTTACAATATTTGTAGATGACAAGATCTTATACTTGGAAAACCCTGAGAAATCTACAACAAAGCTACTTGAGATAATAAACAAACTCATTAAAGTGGTGGGATTCAAGGTTAATGAACAAAAATCAGTAAAGTTTCTAACTCAAGTAATGACCTATCTGAGGGGGCAATTAAGGAAAAATTTCATTCAAAATAGCAACCAAAAGAATCAAGTATCTAGGAATAAGCTTAACCTGGGATATCAAAGACTTGTACACAGAAAACTACAAAACATCACTAAATAGATGGAAATACATTCGGTGCTCATGGATAGGAAGGTTGAATGTTGTTAAGATGTCAATTCTATCCAAATTGATCTACAGATTCAAAGCAATACCAATCAAAATTCCAACAACCGACTTTGAAGACTTGAAAAAGCTAATTACCAAATGTATTTAGAAGGAAAAGAGACCTTGAATAGCTAAAGATATTCTAAAAAAGAAGAGCAAGGTGGAAAGACTAACACTTTCTGATATTAAAGCTTACTATAAAGCCACAATGGTCAAAATAGCATGGTATTGGCACAAAGATAGAAATATCTACCAATGGAATCAAATTGAAAGTTAAGAGACAGACCACCAAGTCTATGGACTATTGATCTTTGATAAGGCCCCCAAATCCCCTGAACTAGGACAGAATAGTCTTTTCAATAAGTGGACACGGGAGAACTGGGTATCAACAGCCAAAAGAATGAGAGAAGACCCCTACCTTACGTCCTGTTCTAGTCTGCTAGCTGCCAGCATGCAACACACCAGAGACGGATTGGCTTTCAATAAAGGGAGATTTATTTAGTTGACGTATAGTTCTTCAGAGGAAAGGCAGCTAACTTTCATCTGAGGTTCTTTCTTACACAGGAAGGCACAGGGTGATCTCTGCTGGGCTTCTCTCCAGGCCTCAGAGTTCCAACAACTTCCCCGGAGTGATTCCTTTCTGCATCTCCAAAGGCCTGGACTGAGCTGCGAGTGCTGAGATGAGGTATGCTGAGCTGCTTGGCCTGTGCTATGTTGAACTCTCTCATTTAAGCACCAGCCAATTAAATCAAACATCATTCATTGAAGCAGGCACGCCTCCTAGCCAGCTGCAAATGTAATCAGCAACAGATGAGGTTCACATGCCGTTGGCTCATGTTCACAGCAATAGAACTAGGAACCTTCACCTGGCTAAGCTGACACCTGAATCTAACTACCACACATCCTATACAAAAACAAATTCAAAATGGATTAAAGACCTAAATATAAGAACCTACACTGGTGTGCGAGGGTACTTCAGTGGAGAATTCTTGCCTGCCATGCAGGAGACCCGGATTCAATTCCCGGCCCATGCACTTCCCTCCGCAACACCCCCCCCCCAAAAAAAAAAAACAAGCAAACAAGCAAAACAAAAACAAATGAACAAAATAAATTCAACAAATTGTGCTGCCAAAGGGGGATACTCACAAAAGAATGAAATGTGACTCCACCACACAGCATACAAAAAAAAAGAACCTATACCATAAAACTTCTAGAAGAAAATATAAGGAAACATCTTCAAGATCTAGTAATAGGTTTAAGAAGCTTAAACCTTATACCCAAAGCATAAGCAACAACAAAAACAGTAACAAAGATAAATGGGAACTCCTTAAAATCAAAAGCTTCTGAGGCTCAAAGGACTTCATCAAAACTGTGAAGAGGCAACCAACTCAATGGGAGAAAATATTTGGAAACCACATATTAGATACAAGCTTGATATCCTGTGTACATAAAGAAAATATACAATTCAACAACAAAAGAACAAACAACCCAGTTACAAAATGAGCAAAGGATATGAATAGACACTTTTCTGAAGAGCAAGGAAAAATGGTCAAAAGCACATGAAGAGATGCTCATCTTCTTTAACTCTAAGGGAAGTGGAAATCAAGACGACAATGAGATATCACCTCACACCTATAAGAATGTCTGCTGTAAAAACAAATAGAAAATCTCAAATGTTGGAGAGGATGTGGAGAAATTGGAATATTTATTCATTGTTGCTGGGGATGTATAATGGTACAGTCACTATGGAAAACAGTTTGGCAATTCCTCAGAAGACTAAATATTACATTGTCCTATGCCCTGGCAATACCAATACTCAATATATATACCCAGAAGAGCTGAAAGCAGTGACACAAACAGACATTTGCACACAGATGTTCATAGCAGCACTATTCACAATTGCCAAAAGATGGAAACAATCCAAATGCCCCTCAATAGAAGAGTGAATAAACCAAATGTGAGATATATATATATGATGGACTATTATGCAGCAGTAAAACAAAATGAGGTTCCAAAGCATGTGACAATATGGATGAACCTTGAGGATATAATGCTGAGAGAAATAAATCAGACTTAAAAGGATAGCTACTGTATGATTTCACTATTATGACTCTGGTAAAGGTAATTTCAAAGGTTTACACTGTAGAATAGCAGACCTAGAGGTACACAGAAACTAGAGACAGGGAAAATGTTACCCAATGAGGTTGAACTTAAATACAAGGGAAAGGATAGAAGTGATAGTAGCTAATTAGGGGGTTATAATTAACATCGCAATGTTTAAGGGGAATATCATTGAAAGGGATTGAATAGTGCCATATATCCCACTGATTAACTCTACAATTATAAATAAGTTCTAGCATGAACTACTTCAAAGGTTTGATATTATTCAAAGAGTAAATAATAGAAGGGTAATTGGGGAAACCTAAAATTGCATGCTATGAACAATAGTTAACAGGAAGACATCAACAGTACCACAGCACTACTAGGGGTGAACAATTGGCTGGGGGTGGGGAGTGACAAGAGATAAGGGGAAATCTTGACTTCATGTTTGGTGAGGCTGTGTTTATCGTTCTTTGTCTCTATGGACCAATGAGAATTGTCTAAAATTGAGAGTGCTGATGATTGTACAACCAAGTGAGAACACTGTAAGACTTGTTCTATTTATTTTGGATATTATCTATGATGCCCAAGAGATGGAAGAGGCCAAAGGGTACAATGCCTGAGAAGCAGAATGGTGAGGTGTGGTAGATATACATATGATGGGATGTTATACAGCTACAAAAAGGAATAATGTTGTTAGGCATGCAACAAATTAAACAAACCTTGGGGACAATGCATCGTGTAAAATAAGCCAGAAACAATATGCTATGGTATCTCTTAGAAAATACTTATAAGAAAATTTGTGCCTAGTTTGTAAACTCTTATAGCAGCCACACTTAATTTGAAGTTGTAAGGGTATTTCTAGATTCTGAGACACTGAGCTTTAGGTGTATAAACTGGTATTTCCCTGGAGCTTTGAGTAACTCCATGACTCCTAAGACTCAGAAATGGAGTTCTGCAGCCCTGAAAGTTAGCATATCTACATACAATATCAGTTAAAGTAACTGAAAAATAGATCATTTTCAATTAGAGACAAAAATGAAGCCAATCTGGCTGGCACTAAGGTAAATAAGAATACAGGTTAAAAGATGATAGTGTGTGCTCTAGCTCTGTGTGTACTCCAGAGCTTCACCTACTACGTGAGACCAAAGGCAGAGAGGTTCATTGTGTCTAGAACCTAAATTTTCTGTAACATACCTTCTAAATCAACCTGTCTGGAGAGCTCTGTTAAACAGCCCAAACTCATAGAGCCCAAAATGGGAACAAGGCCTTGTAATTTTGTTTAACATAATGTACTATCTGGATACATCCCAGACTTTGGTGGGTCAATAATTTTAAAGTATTGGTAAAGTCCCTTGAGGGACCAAAGAAAAAAATATGGCACTATTAAACTTTCCTATCTGAGGAACCTTGGGTACCCTCTCAAATATTAGAACCTTCCAAAAAAATAGGCCAAGCTCTCAATTTTGAGGTTTGCCCTTATGAAACTTGTTTCTATAGTGAAGCTAAGACTATCTACAATGAAGCTAAGTCTACTTATAGTGAGACCACCTTGTAATATTTTCTTTCAGGAAACTTCTTTTTTTGCTCAGATGTGGCCTCTCTTTCTCCAAGCCCAACTTGCAAGGAAAATCATTACTCTCTCCCCTATATAGGACATGACCTTCGGGGGTGAAAGTCTCTCTGACAATGTGGGGACATGACTCCCAGGCATAAGCCTGACCCTGGCACATGGTCTTGACAACGCCTTCCAGATCAAAAGGGGGAAAAGAAATGTATTAAAATAAGGCATCACAACTATGTGATGATATTAAGAATTACTGATTATATATGTAGAATTGAATGATATCTTATTGTTTTGTTTGTTTGTTGTTAATTTTTTTTAATTAATTAAAAAAAATAAGGCATCAATGGCTAAGATAAATCAAATAAAGTTGATAATCTATTCTGGAGGCTGCTCTTATGCAAGCTTCAGCTAGATATTGGTAATTGCCATGGTTTGCCAAATCCCAACCAACATCATTCCTGTCAACCCTAAAGAATACCTAGGGCTCTAACTGAGACTTTATAAAAGCTTCATGGACTGAATTTACTTTCCTGGAACCTACAACTTCCAGAGGGTTCGAGGCCAGATAAGTCCTGAAACCCAGAGGAACCAGCCTCTTCAAGATTATCAACTAATTGCATCCCCTGTCCTCTCTTGGCAGCACCCCTTCTCAACATGAAAGAGTCAGAATGGGCATTGCCCAAAGGTCCCTATAGATTGGGAGAAGGATCAAAGGGGAAGGAGGAGTTATAACAGAAAAAATAGGATTTAACAAATGAGTCTCATATTCATCATATACTGAATCACTATATTGATATTTCTTTTAGCCTTCAATGTTTTGACGCATCTAGAAGGAAAAATCTGAAATAGTGGCATGGCAACCCATAACAAACTCTTTGAAAATTATTGTTTTCTCTCTTTTCTTTGCACATGAACTTCATAATAACAAACATTAAAAAATTATCTATGTAACTAACAAAGCAGAACGTGGGTATTGTTGAAAGAAGGCTGGGGTCATGTATATCACCAGAAAGAGCTAAGGATAAAAACTGGGACTGTATAACTTAGGGAGTGGACAATGATGATGCTCAATTGTATAAATATTAGAAAGTTCTTACATGAACTAGAACAAGCTTATGCCACTACTACAAGGTGTTAATAATAGAGTGTTGTATGGTAAAAAATACAATTAATATAAATTAAGATCTATAGGTAACAGCAACATTGTATTAGTCTTTCAATTAATTGTAACAAAGACATTATACCAAAGCTAAGGGGGATATAAGGGGTATGGAGTTTTTCTCTTTGGAATGGATGAGAATGTTCCCATGTTGACTGCAGTGATGAATGCATAACCATGTGATAATGCCAAGAGCCACTGATTGTACACTGCTGACTGCTTGTATGGTATGGGAATAAAACTGGTTTGTTTTTAAGTTGTCTATACTTGCTGCCACCATTTTATCTCCTCCCATTTCCCCTCAAATCCATTATAGTCAAGATTTCATATCTACCACCCATCGAAACTGTTCAAGGTCACACAAAGACACCCACATTTCCAAAGCCAATGATCAGTTCTCAGTCCCCCTCATACTGGCCCTTCAGCATTATTTGGCACAGCTGTTGCAGCTTCTTCCTTTACTTTGATACCTCTTTCTTCATTTGGCTTCACACCACCCTGTCTTGTGTTTCTGCCTAACTTGCTGATCACTTCCTCTTAGTCTTCTTTGCTTATTTCTTCCAGCTTCTTATTACTGGAGAGCCCTTGGGCTGGGGCAGTAATCTTCTTCACTTCTCTGTCTGTACTCGCTGCCATGGTGACCCCATCCTGACTTGTGGCTGTAAGTGCCAGCTCTGTGTCACCAACTCACAAGTTTAGATGTTCAGTCTAGACCTCACTTCTGAATGCCAGATGTATATATCCAATTGAAATCTCTAATAGACTGGATTGTCTAATCGAGTTGACTCTCAAACCTGATATGTCTAAACCTTAATTCCTAAAAATCTTGCTCCCACTCACAGCCTTCTTTATTTCAGTAATGCAGCTTCCTCATTCCCATTTCTCAGATGAGAAACATGTCTCCCTTTTCCTTTAGTACTATCATCTAATATTTTGTAAAATTTGCTTCTTATGTTTGTTATTTTGTCTCTCTCCTACTGGAATATAAGCTCCAAAAGGACAAGAATTTTAGTATATTTTGTTCACTGATGTATCCCAAGTGCTTAGAATATATGCTTGGTGTGCTGGTTTGAAAGGATTTATGTACCCTAGGAGAGGCATGTTTTAATCCTAATCCCATTTTGTAAAGATAGACATTTCTACCAATCCCTATCTCCATGGAGATGAGACTCAATCAAGTGTGGGTATTAAACTTGATTAAGTGGACACATGTCTCCATCCATTTCAGGTGGGTCTTGATTACTTCACTGGAATCTGTTAAAAGAGGAAGCATTCTGGAAAAAGGTTCAGAACAACATAACCACAAGAAGCAGAGAGGCCACCAGCCAGCGACCCTTGGAGCTGAAGAAGGAAAACGCCTCCCGGGGAGCTTCATGAAACAAGAGGCCTGGAGAGAAAGCTAGTAGATACCACCACATATGCCACATGCCCTTCTCAGCTGAGAGAGAAACGCTGAATATCATCAGCCTTCTTGAACCAAGGTATCTTTCCCTGGATGCCTTGGATTGTACATTTCTATAGACTTGTTTTAATTTTGGACAATTTCATAGGCTTAGGATTGTAAACTTGTAAATGATTAAATTCCCCTTTGTAAAAAGCCATTCCATTTCTGGTATATTGCATTCTAGCAGCTAGCAAACTGGAACGCTTGGCATATATAAGGTAAGTCGATAAATATTTAATGAATGCAAGAATGAGTTCACAGATGCATAAATGAAAATAAACAGAAATTTGTGAATAAAGACAATAACTTTGAGAAGTGCTTGGCAGCAGAGAGACCAAAAGACTTTTAAGAACAAGGGTATATAAAATTAAATTTTTTATCATTTGAAACTCAGCATTGTAGGCCCCTCTCAAGTGATTTTCAGGAAATGGCCAGAAATTCTCGAACACATCTCCCATTGAGAGGTTGGGGTCTTCTGCTTCAGCCTGGGCAGGTGTGACTTCTTCCAAAACCAAGGTTTGGCAGAAATGATGCTGTCTGAGTGATGTTTGAGGCTGAGTCAGAAAAGTTGCAGGGTCCAACTGGTTCTCTTGAATGTTTCCTCTTGGAGGAGCAACCTTGGAGGTTTGCCATGGAGATGCTCCCTCCTAGAATCAGCTGCCATGCTCTAAGAAGCTCCAAGCCACAGGAGAGCCTTCTGTGGTGTCCTCATGGATAGTCCATGCTGGGCACAGCCTTTAAGTCATACAAGAGTAAAGTCACCTCCTGATGATTTGGCTCCGAGCTGATTGAGTCACCCTCAGATGAGACCCTAGATAGGGAGTAGAGAAGCCATCTCCACAATGTGAATTCTTTAGTCTGAATTCTTGATCAAAAATCAGTTAACAAAAAATAATTGATCACTGTTCTCGACCACTAGGGTGGTTTGTTATGCACAATAGCAACTGGAACAGTCTCCACCCTCCAAAGTAGCACAAATGAAGAGTGACCAGGAAGTATTTATGGGAATCTGAATCAGCTTGGAGCAGAGAGGAAAGAACAACCACTGAAAGTGTAACACTAATTTGGAAGCCAAAGTCCATGGAACAAGACCTCAGAGGCAGAAGACATAGGACAAAATACAGGCCTCTAGAAATTAGACAAAAATTCGGGGGAAGCACAGAACTGACAGAGGAACTGACCATGGATTGAGATAACTGATGGCAGAACACTTCAGCTTTCAGGAGGAAGGTGGAGGATCTTTTACGTTAAAGCTGACTTTATTTTAGCCATTAACTAGGATCCAAGGTGTAGAACATCAGGTAATCACCCTAATATTGTACAATTGCCAGCCTTGGAAATCTGGGATTCTTTCTCAACTCATCCCCACATCACATACTGGAAGACAAAAGAGGAGTGGTTAAGAGAATAGACTCTGGACCCAGCTCTCTGGGTTTGTTTTCCAGGTCTACCACTTCCTAGCTGTGACTTCTTGGGCAGTTTATTTAACTTTTCTGAGCCTCTGCTTCCACATCTGTAAGCGTGGTTCGCTATAGTGCCTGTCTTATGGGATTGTTCCAAGGATTATATGTGTTATGTGGAAAGCACTTTAAGTAACGCCCAGCACACCATAATTTCTAAAAAAGAAAAAAAAAAGCTATTCACTTAATCAGTGATCAAACTGCTAATCACATTTCTTAACAATCTTTTAAATATATCCTGTCTTCCTCATTTACACCGACTTATTTCCTTCCTTCTTGTCCTCTTCCAACCCACCCTCTATGATGACTCCAAAACTAACCATCTCTGGAAAAGCCACCACCCAATTCACAGACACAATGATTCTTCATTGCCTTAGAATGCCACAGAGGCCTTTACAATTTCACTGCCACAAGGCCTCCAGGATTCTCTCCCACCGCTTAGACACCCGCAGCCTTTCTTCTAGCTACACTGACTCATTTTTCACATACTTGTTTCCTTTGCCAGTGTCACCCTTTTCCCTCACTTCCATCACTTTGCAGCATGGTCATTTATGAGGGTATGTTCTTGGCATTAAGTGAAATCCTAATGGGCAACCACTGACAGAAACTTCAATCCTTAGAAGGCTTTCTGCCCTATTCCAAAGCAAAAGGGGGGAAAAGAGACATCGGTAAGCCCACACTGGAAAATTGCTTTTGATAAGTAATTCCCAGGTTGTTCTCGGAGAACAGGTCAGGTTAAACAATCTACTCCCTGCCGCAGGCCCTGTCTGCAGACCAGCCTGGGGTCAGCCTCCCAGCACACAGCCTGGGGAAACGCCCTTCTGCTCCTGTTCCATTCTCTGGAGGGGAGCGCGCAGGGAAGGGGAGGGAAAGCGGTTAAACACATGGCAATAAAGAAAATTGTGATATTACCATTTTTAGTGCACATTTATCCTTCCTACTCGAACCTCCTTGACACCTGTGCAGACACACGCACAAGCACACACAGGTGAGCGCACACACAACCCACATCCGAGTGTGGAGTCATCATCCCCTGATAAACTGAGGGATTTTGTTTGCTTGCTGTCTGTCCTGCCCCAACTAGAATGTAAACCTCCCAAGGGTAAAAACACGGTGTTTTTGTTCACTGTTACATATCCAGTGTGGACCCAGAATGTGTGCTGAATGAATGAGGGAAGGATGGATAAAAGAACTCCCTAAATTTATCATCAATAGAGGTTTCCCACTCTTAACTGGATGGTTTGAAGTCAGGACTTAAACCTCACTAGGCCTTAGTATTGTCATCTGTAAAAAGGGCACAAAAAAAAACATTTTTACAAGAAAGAAAGTTACAGAGTAAAGACTCAACTGTACTTATTCCTTAAGCCCCAGTCCCACACCACCTACTCCGAGGAGGTGTTACTTGTTCCTCCAGGCTGCATCTGGCTTCTCTAGATGCCCCGTATACCTTCTGTTGATCTTTATCAGGATCGATCACTTCAATATAATTAATCATCGAGACTGTGCTGTGGGGAAAACAGAATTTAAAGACCAACTAAATAGTGAAACCCTTACAAGACCAACGGGGACCAGACAGGGATGCATTTGGAGGCATCGGGAAGACTCCTCGACAAAAACAAGAAAATTCGTGGGAAGAAAGGGAAATGGAGAGGGTAATTAGGAGGAAAAAAAAATGACAAATGCATTCCCATCCCTCATGAAATCAGAAAGATATCTGCTTGGAATTGGCAGATATTTTAGAAGGTACATGCTGAGAGCTGACAGAATGTTCCCTAGGCGTTAAATATCCCAGAAAAGGGCCTTAGGTATCGCTCATTGCGTGAGGGGCACCAGGAGGGGACGCCCGTGTGCCAGCAAGTCCCCTTGGTCCCACGGAGCCGGCTCCTAGGAGTTGAACCAGCCCGCAGGGCCGGGACACGGGTCAGAAGCTCCTCCCAGGTTAGAGAGGCTGTACGACTGTTTCCCATGTCATAATCGAAGGAGGAACGGTGCCATCCAGTGTGCAAAGCTTGCACCTGTCTGGCTTGCACCATTTTTTATGACCGGAAAAATTTGAGAATCTCTGTGCTAAAATATACTTTGTGTGGAAGTAAAACCAGGTGGTTCATTGCCAAAGACAAATGCTGCAGAAGGGGAGGGGAGGGGAGAGGAGGAGAGGGGAAGGGAAGGGAGGGGAGGGGAGGGAGCCCTCTACCCCGCCAGGTCACATGACACAATGCGAGGGCCAGCAGGAGGCAGCTGTCCTGGGAGCTCACCCAGGCGGCCCAAAGGATGCACAGGTTATCAGCAGGTGGAGAAAGTAAACATGGAGCGAACCCCCCTCCTTTTTCTGCGGAGCTGCCTTTAAAGATTGGAATCTGCAGTCTGCTGGCTACAGAGCCACAGGCTGTAGCTGAAAAGCGCAAGTCGGGGAGGTATTTGTAAAAGACGGCAGGGAAGGTCACCCTTGCACTTTATGAGGGTGACCCATCGCTTTCCTGCTCCAGTGGATTTGCAAAGCTTTGTGACTAACGAAGATTCAGCTTGTTCTGTTCTGGAGCTAGTGATTCTCCGAAACCCCTGTTTTCCTGGCTGGTAGGCAATGCTTATTTAAATCTTTCTCAGCTCTAATCCTGGAGTTTGCAGATTCCTTCAAATCCTGAGCAACAAGCACAGCAACAGTGCAGGTGAGAGAGCAAATAGATACCTGTTGGGAAAATTAAAAGGCCACTTTCCCTACCCTCAGCTGATGATAAACACAAAGGCTGCACATTTCTATTCCTCGCTTACAGCACCACCTAGAGTCCTGAAGCAAATACTTTCCTACCTAGAAGATACGTTCCATCAGGACTCAGAAAATCGATGCTGGTTCGCCTTAAATTTGGCAATCAGTAAAAACAGAGATCCAACACTGTTCTAGGCACTGGACTATGCCAAAAGAAGTGAAAGTGACACATTCAACCTAAGAGGCTGAGTTTTTATTCTAGTTAGGAGGGTAAGAGTGCTATCGGAGCAGAGGAACAAACAGGTGAGTAGGTGAAAATTAAATTTAGTTCACTATGAATATAATGACTGAGCACCTGTGAAGAGTCCGGCATTGCTAGGTGCTGCTAATCATGCAGCACTGAAGAGGACACAATTTTTGCTTCCAAAGAGCCAGACTTCAAAGCAGACAATTAAAACACAGACGGTTAAGTATGTGATTGAAATGTAAAGAATGAACTAAGAGATAATAAAGAAGACATACCAATGAGAGCCTGAGAATAAGGTCCGGGGGATCTCTGAGTTGAATCTTAAAAAGCTAATCAGGTGAAGGCAAAAAGAGGGAAGGGAAAAAGTATTTCTGGTTTAGGGTTTCATATGTCTATTTAGGGGTATCAACCAAACTGGGGAATCCGTGAGCTGCCATTCATTGATGAATGGGCCGGGGGCCTGTTCTAGTTTGCCAAAGCTGCCAGAGTGCAACACACCAGAGATGGACTGGCTTTTAATAAAAGGGGATTTATTTAGTTAAAAAACTTCGAGTTCTTCAAAGGAAAGCAGCTAACTTCCCTCTGAGCTTCTCTCTTACACGGGAAGGCACAGGGTGATCTCTGCTGGCCTTCTCTCCAGGCCCCTGGGTTCTAACAGCTTTCCCCAGGGTGATTTCTTTCTGCATCTCCAAAGGTCTGGGCTGATCTGCAAGTGCTGAGATGAGGTGTGCTGAGCTGCTTGGGCTGTGCTGCATTGACCTCTCTCTTTTAAGCTTCCCACAAATTAAATTAAACATCACTTATTGAGGAAAGCACTCCCCTTAGAGACTGCAGATGTAATCAACCATAGATGAGTTTCACAGGCTAATGATGCAAATCCACAGCCACAGAACTAGGCACCATCACCTGGCCAAGTTGACACCTGAACCTACTACTACACGGCCTGAGCTGCACGGCTGTGTTATATCCTCCCAGCCCCGCCCCATGCTGCGGTCATGGCCCAATGGACTGGGAGTGACCATCTGACCCACCCTGAGCCAGGAAATTTAGAACAGAGACCCAGGGACAGCCAGGAAATTTCTGCAGAAGCAGAAAGGTAACACAGACCTAAGGGAGCTGGGGAGCAGCTGAGTAGATAAGCAGTAGAGAATAAAGTCTGCGGGAGAAAGAATTGATCCAACTACTTTTCATCACCTCTCTGCTACCACCAATCGCCTCTCACCTGATTTTTGTAAGAGCTTCCTAATGTGTCCCTGCTTCCGCTTGCACCACGGAGTCTACTTTACATGCAGCAGTAAGGGTGATTCTGTGAAAACTTGCGTTACATCTTGTCTCTCCTCTGCTAAACTACCTCATGGCTTTTGATCTCAAAGTAAAACCCAGGGTACTCAAAATAGTTCACAAAAACCTAATCCTGCTCCTGTTCTATCTCCAATCTAATCTCTACTAAATGTCTCTCCCTTTTCCACTAGCTCCAGGCTCCGTGGCCTCCCTGTTCTTCTCAAAATTGCTGCCTCAGGGCCTCTGCACTTGCTGTTCTCTCAACCTGGAATCCCTTCCTCCAGAGATCCATGCAATTCATTTCCTCATCTCCTTTAGGATTTGCTCACATAACTTTCCAGTGAAAGCCTTGCGTGAGGACTCAATTTAAAGTTGAGTCTGCCAACCTCCCTAGCCCCTGTCCATGCTTTATCTTTCTCCACAGAATGTGTCACCGTCTGATGAACTATATATTTTCATTATTTATTTTGCTTTCTGCCTGTCTTTGACCCTTCGCCACTTCCCATCCTTGTTTAATGAACTAATTAATTAATTAATTAATGTCAGTGGAATAGATGTATACTCTGAGAGGAGATACGGAGAGAGTTTTGTTTGGGTCCCCGATGCTTTTCTAGCTGCTCATTCTAATTTCTTCTCAACACCTACTGCATGCCTGCCATTTCAGTGGGAGACATAGCTTTGCACCCTTATAAGCAATTTTTCTTTTGTTGCTTAGAATAGCATTAGTTCTTTTCTGTTATATTTACAAACTAAAAAGTCCTAACTACCACAGTGGTTGAATAGCCCTTGAACTTTCTCTACCTGGAATAAACTCCCCCATATATTCTTAAGGCTTGCTCCCTCATCTCACTTAGGTCTCTGTCCAGTGTTACTCTGTCATGGAGGTCTCCTTTAACCAGCCTATCTGAAATAGCACATACACCATCCCAAGCAGTCTCTGTCCTACCCATGCTTTACTTTTCTTCATAGCATAGATGGCCAGCCTGATATGTATTTACTTATTTATTGTCTAAATACCCAACTGGAATGTAAACTCCATGAGACCAGGAACTTTGCATTTTTATCACTTTATCCTCAGTGCTTAGGACAGTCTAGCATATAGGTGATATTCAGTAAATGTGTCCATTTATTCCACAAATACCTCTTAAATGCCAGCCACTGTTCTACGTGATGGGGGTATATGTTCCCTCCTGGAGTCTATGCTTTAACGTAAGATTTTACTGACTGTAACTTGGACGAACTCGGGGTGAGAAACAGATGGCATCTATGTGGAAGTATCTGGACCTGAAGATTGAGATGGGAGCTGAGGTTAGAGCCACCTTAGGGGACCTGGTGAGTTGTGGAAGACTTAGGCTGGTCTTCCCCAGCACCCATGCCCCCTCTCTCACCAACAGAAAGCAGATTTTCCTTTGGAGAACTACCTTTCCCCCATGTTCAATAAAACACCTTGGACAGGATTGACAGCTCTCAGATTGGGCCTGGGCTGGCAGACACAATCATCTTGTGACCACTTGGCCACCAATGTTGGTTTTCAGAAGAACATGTGACCTAATACATCGTAAGGCACGAGGAGACATTTGTGGGAGTCTCTGAGAAAGAAGTTTTCCCTCGTCCATGGGAGCAAAGAAAAACAGATGTCCCTGTTCCTAAGGACAGCGTGGTTGAGGCTGTGTTTTCTACAACTGCTGCAACTAATACTGCTGCCCCAGTTAATGATACGAGGTGGAAGTGGAGAGCAAAGCAATATACAGAGAAAGGCAAAGTCCAGAGAATTGCCCTGACAATATCGTGACCCTCAGGATCCCACTGTGCCTGAAGTCTTTCCCATATTGTGAACCAATAAACTTCTTTTTGGATTAAACAAGTTTTATATTTTTCAAGCTATAAAAGTAATACTTGGTTTCTGAAACATGATAACTAATAAAAAGATACATAAGACAAAGCTAATCGGCCTCTTCCTTCTAGCCCCCTTCCTCATCCACTGAAATAGCCAATATTAACAGATGGATGTGCATATTTCTAACCTTTCTCCTCACTCTCACATACTCCCACAATATCTCACACGTAATCATGAGTTCTTATGTTTTTATGAAAATAGAATCACACTATATGGGAACTCTGTAATTTCTGCCTGCTTTTTCTGTAAACCTACAAATACTCTAGTGAAAACAAATTTAATATTAAAAATAGAGTCATGCCATATTATTATTCTGCAATCTTCTTTTTCACAAAATCATGGATATTGCTAAAGTTCATTCAAGACCTGTTATACTTGTTTTCAATTTCTTGATGCAAATAAATACACATGAAAATAACTTTTACATAAATGCAATCATACATGCTAGGGTGGATTTTTCTTTTTTTTTTTTTTTTTGGTGTTGCTTTCTTTTTCTTTAGTTTTGCTCTGGGGTTTGGCTCATCCTTTTCTCTTCCCTCCTTTCAAATCCCCTCCCTCATACCCATGATAAGTCACATTAACAACCTCAAATGTGTCCTTGTAGCCATCCTTCTCTCTGGGCCATATAATCTTTTTATTCCCTAAGTTTTGCCATCCCAACCCAGCGGTAAATCCCCTAATAATCAGATGACTGTGTCACTAAAGTGGTGGTTGTGTCCCCACCAAATGATTCACAACCAATAGTTCACAATGGACCCCTTCCTTTCCATGGGCTCAGTGTTTGAAATCAGAATCTCAGATATAGACAGTGCCCAAAGCTGGGAGCAGAAGAAAAGCACGGCAGACACCACAGGGTCTTTGAGATGACAGTGTTTGAGAGCACACATGAAAGCCCTACTGAAGACTCTTGAGGTTGATTGGAAAAGGGGAATTGTGTGGTACCTGCTGGAGACCCTGTCATAGTTGGTGAGTCCTATAGGTGTATGTGAGAACAAGGAGAAAGTTTGAAAATAAACACATCTGTCTGTTAAGATTAGATCATTCAAAGGATGAGATGGGAGAGGCTAATTGGCATTGTCTTATATATCTTTTCATTAGTTCTTGTTTCAGAAGTATGTATTATTAAGTATTGTTAAGATATCAATTCTACTCAAAGTGATCTACAGATTCAACACAATCCTGATCAAAATTCCAACAGCCTTCTTTGCACAAATGGAAAAGCCAATTGTCATATTTATATGGAGGAGTAAGGGACCCCAAATAGCCAAAGCCATCTGGAAAAAGAAGAACGAAGTTGGAGGACTCATACTTCCTGATCTTAAAACTTATCACAAAGCCACAGTAATCAAAACAGTATAGTACTGGCACAAGGACAGACATATAAAATCCTAACTTGTACTGTAAGTACTTGTTACTGCTTCTGTGTTTCCTAGATACCTTCTTCCCACCCATCTCACCCCATCACCAATTCTACCACTCCCGTAAGAGCACAGAAGAAACATCTTTAAATTATCCTTGAAATCCCCATAAGATAGTGTGCAAATTCTTTTTTTTCTTTAACTAAATTCCTGATGGTTTCTGTTGTTGAATCAAGGTCAAATTTCATTTTTGTTTTTTTATAGTGCAATAATATTTTAGCAAGCTCTACAAATATATAGGCAGTCTAAAAATATCTTTGTCCATGATTTGGAGAGATGTCTTCAAGAACATCCTTTGAGATGTTCTCCTAAATCAAAATGCTTTAGGGCTGCATGCTCATTACTATGGCTTTATTAGTATTCACATGCAGGTGAGAATGTATTGTTGACAAAGATGCCCTCAGGCTTTTATACTTCCACGAAGATGCTCCCATTGAGTTCAACAACTTTCAGTGAATCATTATAAGACATTTTGTTGTTTAACTTCCTATAGCACACTAGGGAAATAAAGAATTTCAAACGCCTTTTTAATATTCCCATGACATATGCAAGCTGCATTTTAAGAAATATAGAAAAAAATAGTTCTTCTATGTTCAAAAAATTATAAGAAGAAAAACAGAGTAAAAGGCAGAGGGAGATAAAAAATTGCTAAAGGCTCTCTTTCTTTCCTATGAAGTTTTAATCAAACGCAATTTTGTTGAGCCTGGAATGAAAAGAGAATAATGAGTTTCTGTTTTGAGAGGTATGGTAATCAGGAATTCCGATAATACTGATTTACTGCAAGGCACAAGAAAGGCGTGGCTTTAGGTTGTGGGCTGAAGTGGGTCCGGTTCCAATCTCTAGGAAAAGGGATTAAGCGCTTGACTAATATGTATATACAACTCTGCATGCAAGAGCTCATGAGCCTTCTAGTTGACAGAGACACAAAGTACATGTTTCTTCCCAGTCTTTTTTGTTATTTCAAAAACAAGATCTTCTCATCGATACAGTGGGAAAGAATCTCAGAGGATATGCAGTCCATGTCCTTCTTTGAACCAAAGGCGATATTGAAGCAAAGAAGGGTTTGCCCAAGTGCAATACATGAAGATAATAGATAAATAGACTGGACCAACAAGATGACCAAAAGCCTTTTATACTTTCAGTTATTGAAACAATTAAACAATTGAATAAATTAGCAAATTATGTAAAATAATTTAAATAAATTACACTAGCCTGCTCTGAAACTCGCCTCATCCTTGCATGTATAAAAATTGTTGCAGTCTGGGTGAGAAGGATGGGTGGCTTCCAAGGACTTCTATTTTCAGTAGAATTGATGTAACTTGTCTACCCAAGGTAAAAGGAAGGATCTCATTTCCCAGTCTTTTCAGCTGGAACCCAGCCTTAAAAGTAAGCAGTGAGAAGAGGCAACTAATCCATGGAATGCATTTTTTTCTGTGGTGCATTTTGTCTCTTTTTTGGGGGGTGGGTGGGCTGGTGAATGGTCCAGGAATCGAACCCAGGTCTCCCACATGAAAGGGGAGCATTCTACCACTGAACCACCCGTAGCACCCAATGGAATGCATTTTTCTAGAGAGTTTAAAAGTGAAGGCTCTGGCTTTCAAGAATGGCAGTAGCAGCGGTTAAAGCTTACAGAGGCAAGATTCCTGTATCTGTGCCCAGGCGTGACGTGAGTGAGTTATCCTAGATAAGCCTTCCATTGCAGCGGAACTGCAAAGCAACCAAGCCTGACCCTTTTACCTTCCTGGAGAGTTTCTAAATTACTTGTAAGTTTAATAGACTCCTTTTTAATTCACACTCGCTAGAGTGGTATGGTAGCTGATCTCCATAAATGACTCCCTCATGAGCTTCAGCTCCCAGTGTCCATCCAGGCTCCATCTCAACAGAACATTGTGACTTCCAAGGCTAAGTCACAAGAAGCCTTGCAGCTTCCGCCTGCACGTCTTAGAATGCTTGCTCTTGGGTAAAGCAGCTGGGAGAAGCCTAAGCCACATGGAAAGCTGGTGTTCTCATCACTGAGGTCCCAGCCGACAGCCAGGATCACCTGCCAGCCTTCCTGGTTGAGCCATCCTGGAAGTCCAGACCTCAGGTGACTGCAGGTCCAGCCAATACCTGACCACACCCGCACAAGGGATGCCAAGCCAGAATCACCTCGCTGAATGAGCCCAGTCAACCCTCAGAACCATGAGAACTAACCATAAATTATCCTTTTAAGCCACTACGTATCGGGGTAGTTTATTATAGAGCCAGAGATAACCCAAACAAAAGATTTTTGGTCTTGCAACTAATGGCTCTGACCGACACATACAACCTTTTCTCTCCTCCTGGTGCTGAGTATCCTCATCTCTGAACCCCCCACCTACAACTGTCATTATATTATTGCACAGAGTAATTGTTAATACATTTTCCTTTTGAAATCTCTTTTTGGACAGATTGGGATTTAAATAAAATAAAAACAACAAATTGGGTGCAATACATGTCAGTCGAACTGAACTGAATATTTATATCTAACAACTGCTTCTAAAAAGCATTTGCTTCGGTTTGTTTACAAACTCCACAGATAATTTCCCTACAGTTTAGAGCCCATGCACACGAAATTATGTTTAGGGAGTACTGAAACTGTTTCATTTTCTCAAAACCATTTTTAAGCTCTTTGGTCTGCTGGCCATTTTGCTCCTGTCCTCAGTTCATTTCAGATGGCACCGTTGTAGATTTCTGTGCCTATCCTTCCCCCATTTTAATGATGTAATTAAAAGCTCCCTATTTGTTGACCTTAGGAACTTCTTTCACAAGCTCCCATGAAACACTGTAAAGACTGCAACCAAATGATTAGGCACAAAAATGCTATCCGGAGGGAGTCCTCGTTCCATTTCCCTGGAGCTCCGCCTGTGCGTGTGACAAATACTAGCTTACATTTCTGCAGATGCCTGCTGTCTCCTGCGATTTGACTTCCCCTTGCCCCTGGGAGATTACTAACATGCAAGCTTGGAGGTAAAAGCAATTCAGTCACTTTCTTCATGATTTTTTCCAGGATTGGTAAATATCTTGTACTTGCAATTTAAAGTGAACCTCGGAAACTTTAAGTTGCTTTCCTTTTTTGATCTGGACCCTTCAACTGGAGCTCAGGACACTTAGGCACACAGCGTCAATTTCCATGCATTCTTTAAGAGCCTCACATGACCATCAGCAGCAGACTATCCATCTAAAGAGAAAGAATCATTGTGAAGGAGATACAGTGAGTGAAAACCAGATTGCAAAGTCTGCTCTGAGCAAACCACCTTGTGCTGGCTCACTGAAATCCTGACTTTCATCTGTTATTTGTAGACCCTAGGATAGCAATCCACTGCCAGGCTGTGCAAGTTACTTAACATTTCCAAGTCTCAGATCTGAAATGAGGTTATACCTCCACCATAACCACGGGGCTTAAATGAGAGTACTCACCTAAGTATCTAGCACGTGATACACAGGCAACAAATGCTATGTGGCGGCAGGGGCCGGGGGGAGGAGGGGAGCTAGGCACCACGGCAAGAGCCTTAGATTAGGTAGGAAAAAGATGGGGGGCTCCAGACCCACCAAAGAATATGAATGAAAACTGGGAGCCAAAACCAAGGACAAGACACAAGTCCAAATAGGCCAATAGGCCATGTAGATGCTTCCTTTCCATTAATTCCAACCCCTTTGTGTAGGCTCCATTTTCCTTACACTCAGTAAAGGCTAGGAAATGCCTCCAGGATCACAGGCCTCCACAACTGCTAATAACCAAAACCCTCCCAAACTGTGAACTCTACCCAATTTATTTATACTGACAACACCTACACCAAGGCATGGCGCCAGAGGAGTTTGGGTAGAAATTCTCTGGTTCATAGGCTCCTCACAGTCCCTTTCATCTGCAACCCAAGTCCACTCCCTGTGTATTCATCCTTTGTCCGCTGCAAACACTTGGGCCATGTGCCTCCTTGGCTTCCTCTCTAGGCAGACCTTGCTAGATCATGGTCGTTCTATCCCAAATGAGATTTACATTATTGATAAAGGTTTTTCTCATTTTCATATCATTAATATGAGGACCAGAGTGGTCCCTCCCCAAGTGCTGCCCACCCCCCTCCTGCCATCTCTCAGATCCCAACTCCCTCTTTCTACGTCACTCTCTCTGCTCTGGTCACCCCAGAACCTTGGTTGCTCCTCTAGCACACAGACTGGTTCCCACCACGGGGTCTGCAAACTTACAATCTTCTGTCCATGGAAGGAAGACTCTTCCCCCAGACCTCCACAGAGCCCATTCCTTACTTCATGCAGTTCTCTGCTCAGATGCCACCTTCCAGAAACGCCTTTCCTGACTGCCCTGTTTACCTAGAATTCCAATGGCCTCTCCATCAATGTTTCCTGAAGCTTATTCTGGCCAAGGCTGAGGGAAAGCCGTGGCTGATCCATGGAAGCATAAGTCAATAATCCAGACCCAAGTAGGGGACCTTACAGGACAAATGCAGAGTGTTAGGATACTATGATGAGATGTATAATGCTATATTGATAACTATATTCATAATATATGTAATGATATGATGATAATAATTCCGAATGAAAGTCAACAATGTTGAGCATTTTATATTGGGCTAGCTGTACCATTGTAAAGGCAGGCACACACCTTTGAAGAGAAAGAAGAAAAGTAGCAAAAGGTGGGAAATAATAAAAAATTCCCATACTCCCATATGAAGATGTCATATGACAACCTCCCACAATTCCCCCTTTGGCAAGGTATAGGAAGAGGGAATGAAGAACACGAAGAATCAGGATGCTTGTGCCCTGCCAGGTCTTCTCATGTCTGTAGGGTAGATTAGGAAGAGCCATGGGTTGGGAGTCTGCAATTAAAGCAGTGTAATGATTGATTTTTAGATCTCTGGGGTCCCCAAACTCATTGTTAGCTTCTACCATGGGGCCTCTGACACACCCTGGTGAAGTAATCATGGGATCCTGTTAGACTCCTGTGGCCTCTGTGACCTATTCCTGTGAGGCCAGCTGGGAACTGGGAGAAGTGCCAGCTACAAGGGCAGCTTCTGCCAACACAACAGTGAAACTCGGCCAGTCACGTGATGAGATGCTTCTAAGGACTTCCTACATGCCAGGAACTGATCCACAATACTGAGTACTCATAGCAGCTCTGAGAGGGAGCCTCAAACCACATATCACTTGGGAGGAATTTGGTCAGGTAACCTGTCCAAAATCCCATCAATAGCTACTTGGCACAAACTAACGCTGGATAAGTCAGAGTGCTTGATGATGTCCCATGGTTTTGGAGGCTAATTAACCACACTGACATATTTCAGTCAGTGACTTAAAAAAAAAACCTGAGGTGACAACATTAGAAAATTGGAAGATGTCACTGTAAATTTCTATTTCCAGCTTCTCTTGAAAAATTGGAAAATCTGGTGACTCTGCTCTCCCAGTTCCATATGGCAACAGTTGGCTGGGACTGAGTAACAGCCGCCTTTCTGGGAAAGGTTTCTGCCCTTCAGTTCGCCACAGGCTGCCAGAGGCCCCATCTCTCGCAGAGGTTCATTACCTGACTGGCCTGGCAGGCTTTTGGATTCACCACTCTTGGGCTATTGGATAAAATTCTAATTTCTCACTTCTGCTTTGCCCCACTCCTCAGTTTCTCCCTCTTCATCTCAGCAATGCTGCATAACTTATAATAAATACTCTGCACAATCTCTATGCTTCTGTGCTTTTTTTCCTGCTGTTCTTTCCATCTAGAGGAGAAAGAATAAATCGACTCTTGCTGAGGTGGATCAGAGAAGACTTGAATTTTGTTTTCAAGTGTAAAAGAACTTGGTTTGACAAAGCCGTAGGACAAATGGCACATCAGCCTGCGGATTCTTTTGGTCTATTCATTCAAAAGAGAAGAATCAGGATTAATATTTGTACAAGGGGGGATATTTCTGCTCACCCCTGATGTTTTCTTCCAAGTGAAAGGAACTCTACCAGAGCAACACACCTGGCTTCTTCTAACCTTCAGTCTCTTCCCAAAGAAAGAGTGCATTTGGGTGAGTTTGGGAGAAAGAATTGGAAATACACAGCCCAGCCCTTTTATCTCCCCTTTTCTCTTATGTTCTGGTTTGCCTACAGAGAGCAGATATTTTGTTCTTTTTCTGTCATTTAGTTAAAAGGATCCTGATCTGGTAGGGGTGTGCTGGCTTGAAAAGAAAACATGCCCCTGAAAAGCCATGTTCTTTTAATCCAATCTTGTGGGTGCAGACTTAATGTGGGTGGGACCTTTTGATTCAGTTGTTTCCATGGAGATGTGACCCATCAATATGCTTACTGGAGTCCTATAAGAGGGAGACATTTTGAAGAAAACACAGATGCTTGGAGACAGAAAATGCCCTGCTAGATGCTAATAGATGAAATCCAGAGTTTGCCTCAGAGAATCTAAGAGTGTACCCACAGATATCTAGAGATGGAAAATGCCCTAGGAGAGGCCACAGGAACTGAGAAAGCCATTTTGGAAAACAACCCAAGAGAAAAGGGCCAGCAGATGTTTCCATGTGCCCTCCTATGTAACAGAGAAACTCCAGATGTGATTGGCCTTTCTTAATGGAAGGCATCCTTTGGTTGATGCCTTAATTTGGATATTTTCATGGCCTTAGAGCTATAAATGTGCAACTTAATAAATCCCTTTTGTAAAAGCCAATCCATTTCTTGTGTATTAGATTCCAGCAGCATTAGCAAACGAAACAAGGGGGATGCAGCCAGCTTCCAGCTTTGATTGCATCAAGGAGGATAAGTCTATGTGGTAGATTATTTGCAGAAAAGGTTACAATTATTCCTCTCCCTCTACCCATCCCTGTTAAGTATCCCATACAGTTTCTGGAGGCAGAGAGCTAGGGTAGGGTAGGGAGAGGATATGTGGCTGGTGGAGGAAGGCAGAAGAATAACCATAAGGAATCTGGACCTCACTTTTCAGTTCTCAACCTCCTTTATTTATCTGCTGATTTATATTTTTTAATTCCTCATTCTGTGGAGGACAGTCTTTAGTCTTTGCCTACCCTAAAAATGAAGCAGAATTCTCCTCTATGATGGAATCTGAAATGCTACACATTTGCTTCCCCATCATTCCCTGCAGCAAGAGGGTCGTCCCCACTCTAGACTCTGAGACAAAGGTTTCCACGACCATAGTTTTGCCATAAGATCCATGAAATTTCTAAATGCCTTATTCATCGTCAGGGTGACACACTGTACATTGTTTCTGAACAAAATTCTCATTCTCCAGTGAAAAAAGAAAGCTGAGAGGTTTAAGAACATGAGATTTATTAATCTCATAGGCGCCATTGTGCAAGGCATCCTGGCCTTTTAGAAGAGTGGAAAGACTTTTTGAAAACTCAGTTTTGATACCAGGTGGACTACCTTTCAAGGTTGAATAACAGAAAAGATCTGAGTCAGATAACACTATATAGGCCATTTCTTCTATTGCCAGAACATGTTGTTTTCCATTCCCACAATTTTGGACTTCAGTGGTTTAGAAAATTTAGTATCCAGGAGAAGAATGGTTCCTCTAGGACACATAAGCACTATTTCCTTTGCATTGGAAGCTGAAACTGTCACCTGTTTTGTCAAGTTCCTCCACTACAAGAATAGGTTTGGAAATTCGCTAGAAGTTTCCAAGCCAGTAACAGGAAAATGAGAGTTACTGTGTTGGTGGGGTGATTCATTCTGAGCATCTAGGAGAGCCTGAGTTGATTACCCCACAATGGGGGCAAGGAAAGGTATGGCTGGAACCCAGGGGCTCTCCTGTGATACCTCTTGGTATCATTGTCTCATTTAGTGGCAGAGGTTAGCATCATATAACAGCAACTCCTACGGGCAGAACCCAAAGGACGCCTACGCATCCGGTAAAAAACCTCAAACAGCTAAGGAGTTGGCTGTAGTCAAAACAAGCAGGAAATGGGCATAAAGTCATAAATTCATGATTACCGATGGTGGCCTTCTGAGCAGCTTCAGCAAGTAGGATTAAGCATATAAGTTCCTTTCTTCCTCACTGTGCCTTCATGTCTATAAATGTCAACTAATTTTCGTCTTTCTCCTATCTCCTGAGCTGATTTATAGAATGTGTTGGTAATAGTTTACTTTACCATTCAATCCCAAAAATGTGGAATATTGAGTTGGGATTGTGATTGGACTGAGAAATTCTGGACCTGGAGCTGGTTTAGGAAACTGAAATGACTGTGGTTTGGCTTTTTGGGGGGAAGAGATGAAAACATTTCAATTTTATAAGGGACATTGGCATTATATTAGATGAGGTTTGGGTTGGTTGATTGGTTTTGTTTTGTTTTCGACAGTGTAAATATAGGGGGAAAGTGGACTTGGAAATATATAGCAGTCAAATGGTGGGCATTTATCATTTTTGTCATTATTTTTGGCTAGCCAGCTTCTAAACCTCTTTCCCAAATTTTGGAGACCACCCACCCCTCCGTCAGGCAAAACCCTGTCCAACCAGAATCTGCAAATGCCATACATTTGCTGCCCATCCCCTCTTGCAACTAGGTAGTTGACCTTGACCCTGCCTATGAGGTATACCCACACAGAACTTTGAATTAGAAGGTAGTGATGGCAAAGACAAAAGGGCAGAAAGCTCACTGGATCTCAGCAGACACTTTGGGTTGCCAGAGGCAATAGAAGCAACGTCCAGACCCGTGAGCAGGGCCAGCGCGACTGCGGGCCAGTGGTGCTGTGCTGGTTTGAAAGGAAGTATGCCCCCTAAGAAAAGCCATGTTTTAATATAAATCCCATTTCATAAAGATAGAATAATCCCTATTCAATACTGTATATTTGAAACTGTAATGAGATCATCTCCCTGGTTGATGTGATTTAGTCAAGAGTGGTTGTTAAACTGGATTAGGGGATGACATGTCTCCACCCATTTGAGTGGGTCTTGATTAGTTTCTGAAGTCCTATAAAAGAGGAAACATTTTGGAGAGAGGGATTCAGAGAGGGCAGAGAATGCTGCAGCACCACAAAGCAGAGAGTCCACCAGCCAGTGACCTTTGGAGATGAAGAAGGAAAATGCCTCCCGGGGAGCTTCATGAAACAGGAAGCCAGGAGAGAAAGTTAGCAGATGACGCCGTGTTCGCCATGTGCCCTTCCAGCTGAGACAGAAGCCCTGACTGTGTTCGCCATGTGCCATCTCACTTGAGAGAGAAACCCTGAACTTCATCGGCCTTCTTGAACCAAGGTATCTTTCCCTGGATGCCTTTGATTGGACATTTCTATAGACTTGTTTTAATTGGGACATTTTCTCAGCCTTAGAACTGTAAACTAGCAACTTATTAAATTCCCCTTTTTAAAAGTCATCCTGTTTCTGGTATATTGCATTCTGGCAGCTAGCAAACTAGGACAGGTGCCAGGCTATCTGATGTGATTTGGGGCATTATTCCCCACTGTACCCTCCCCAGTGAAATTTCTGCCTTTCCTGACTATTCCATTAAAAATATATATCTTTTTTTCCCCTTTTATTATTGTGGTAAAGCACATGTACTTAAAATGCACCAGTTTTAAGTGTACAACTCAATGGCATTAAGAAAATTCACAATGATGTGTAGCCACCACCACTATTTCCAGAACTTTTTCAGCATTCCAAATAGAAAATCTGCACTCATTAAGCAATAACTCCCCATTCTCTGCCCCCTCCAGCCCCTGGTGAACTCTAGTCTACTCTCTGTCTCTGTGAATTTTCCAATTCTAGATATCGCATATAAGTAAAATCATACAATACTTGTCTTTTTGTGTCTGGCTTATTGAAAAATTTATTTTCTGCTTAAATTACTCAGGGGGTGTTCCATTGATTTTAACTTAGAACGCTGATTGACATATATCAAGCATTCGATGTCTATAAATTTAACTCTTGCCATGAGCCAGGCACCGGACCAGGTGATATTAGATGCCACAGATACAATGGTGAGTAAAGGCAGATCTGGCTCCTGCCTGCATGCAGCTTATAGTCGAAGAGGGAGATATTAATTCCATAATAATGAAAATACACTTGATATTGATTCCGTTGTCCTTTCCACATTCATAGCCCTTGGCTCTCTGTGAGATCACTTTCTCTTGATACAAAAGCAAACTATTTAGATTGAAAGGAAATGTGACAAAATTTTATTCCTATGTGGGATAAATTAGATATAAGTGCTGTTTTCTTCTTTACTCTTTTCTGCATTTTCCAGTTTCATTATAATTGGCATATGTGTCTTTTAAAAATACACCCTTCCTATTAAACAGATTTGTACTTAATTCTCCAGCTGGAATCATTGGTATTTATAATGCTTTTTGGTTAATGCAATCAAAAAACACTTTCCACTACCCTGCATCATTATAACAGCAGTTGGAAAATGTAGTTGGTTTATGTAAGATTACATTAAACTTATTAATAGATTATGTCTTAATGTGATTTGGAAGATGTGCTTTATTTTATTGTTAGCACAGTTATAAAACAAGTAAGGCAAACTAGACTATGATAAGAACACTTTTATTGACTATTAGAATAAATAACCACAGGGCAAAACGATTCTTAAAAGATTTGCAATTAAATTAGGCCATTTTAAAATTGACTTTTCTGAATGTCTATACTCTGGCACCTGCCTACTTATGTAAAATTGTATTATTTTACCTCCATGCAGAGTGAACATTCATTTCAAGAAAAAATTGATGGCATTTTTCTATCTCCTTTCCCCCACAGCTCATTCTTCATGCTGTGTTTGTTTATCTGAGTCATCTGATGGTGCCTTATGTTCAGACTTTTGCATCCCACCAAACTTGCATTTTTTGATGCCCTTTAAAAGTGTGCAAACCTCACTGTGGTTTTGGACAATTAGCCTGAAACAAAATTTAATAGCAAAATAGAGAATTCAATTTGCACATTTCATACACCATCAGGGTTTATCCTGGCCTACTTATCCTCCTTTTTTTTTTAAAGAGGGAAGCCTTTGTGGCTAAACTGGAAAAAAGAGAGCCTATCTGTTCTTTAGAAGAGTAGATTCCGCTTCATTTTGCTGCTAAGAGTCTACCCCTGTAGCCTTCTTTCCTCCCCAACCCTGCTCCTTCTTCATTTATTTATAAATTGCTCAGTTAAAAATGTCCTCTACTACTACCAGTGATCATTTAATCACCAAACACTTTACCCATTGGAGCCTACTTTAAATTAGTAAACTTTCCATCTTCCTTAAAAAAATATAATCCCATATCCTTTGACTTTGACAATTGGAGGGAAAAACTTCACCTGGAAAGGGAAGCTGGGACTGGTAGCCCTTTGTCCCTTGAAGCTCACTTTCCTTTTTGAGAGACTGTTGTCAATTACTCCTTGACACAACCACCACAAAGCCGGAAGGGAGAATAATAGGCTGGAGAAGTTGGTTCCTTAAAGTCCATATTCCTCCTTTAAAGATGCTTATTAATTATTCTTGTAACTACCACAAGGATGACAAAATTGTGCGTACAGTAAAAGAGGAGGGTTATTAACTCAGCTCTAAGGTTCAAAACATAACCCTTACCTTACGTTCCCATAACGCACCTTGGAAGAGGCCATTGATTTCTGTTCCTATAACTAACATTTGGCTATCTCCCTGTGTCTCCAGCTCAAAGTCTTCAAGGAGAGGTAAACTGATCAAGGATATAGTGTCCATTTTAGTTTCCCAGCTGCCAAAACAAGTACCATGCAGTGAGATGGCTAAACAATGGGGATTTATTGGCTCATGGTTCTGAGGCTAGGAAAAGTCCGAAATCAAGGTCATCAAGGCTAACCTTTCCCCCAAAAGACTGTGGTGTCCTGGGACTGGCTACCAGCGATCCTTGTTTTTTTCTGTTACATGGCAATGTACCTGGTGGCATCTCCTGTTTTCTCCTTCCTCTTGAGGGTTCCATGGACTCCCAGCTTCTGGCTGCTCCCCACAGCTCCTCACTCTGTGACATTCCCTGTAAGGCCACCAGTGCTAAGATTAAGACCCACCCTCATTCAGCTGAACTACTCCTTACCTGAAGTGGCCTCATCAGACTGTCCTGTCTACAATGGCTCATGCTCACAGGAATGGATGAAGTTGAAGAACATGTTTTTTTCTGGGATATATAGCCCAAACCACCACATTGTCCAGTGTCCCTGCCTGGATGGAGGTGTTAGACTGCCCACAGATTGGCTTCTCGTGGGCCAGATGCACACCTCATAGAGTCCTAGGGTGCCTGGCATGCTCGTCACCTAGAACAGATCAACTGTTAACACTCTCCTCTACATGACAAAATTATTTTTAGTAACAACAAAAATACATATAGTCTTGATTTATATTTATTTTTTAAAATTAATTTTAAAAGGGTATATTTTAAACTTAAAAATATTATTTGTCAGTAAAATCGTTCAGGTATGAAGTAAAATTTGCACTTACCTGATAACATTGTACCTTGTGATTCATAATTTGTGGTTTTAAATTTTAAACATATGTAAAAGCCCCAAGCTGTCACATAGAGTGAAAGAATTGAAGTAACACAAGTTCTGTTTCTTTGTCTTTATAATCTCTGTGCTAACACTGTTTTTTGGTCTGCTTGTTTGTTTGTTTTCAAATCTACTATTTAATTGCAGGGATAGGCAGCACCACAGGGTCTGGAGATGGGAATTGGCCCAGAAGCAAGTGCAGACAATTCAGAACCTTCCTGAACTCACTCCCAAAATGAATGTAGGTAGCTGTGTCTGTATGTGTCAAGGCCCAATTATATAATTGGTAGTTCTTCAAAGTGATTTCTGAATAGGATACTGTGTTTATTAAAGGATAAGTAATTTAAAATGTGCTAATTACCTATAAATTATTAAAATTAAATAGTAACCACAGTTATTGATTAGAATTTAGACTAACAAAAGACTATTCAGAGAGCATTCATCACTGGCATTGTTTACAATCACCAGCACATGGTGACAATAAAAAGCAGACTTTTAATTGGTTGTATTATTGTTTTTAAGTTCTCCATAAAGAATGAATTCCTTAGAGACTTCCGGGAAGATTCGGCCGACTAGAGTAGCTCAAGATTAGCCCTGTTTCATGGAAAAGTCAGAGAAGGGACAGGAAGGTGACTGAGGTGGCGATTTGGGAGTGCGGCTGACCTGGGAGAGCCTTTTGCACCACATGGGGTGGCCCTGGTTGCAGAGCTGGAGCCTGGTGTGAAGGCGTTGGACCCCAGGGCCTGTGGGAGTGCATGGACAGGAACACAGGACTAGGAAGTAAGCCAGGCCGCATTCCTTAGGCGCACTACCCTCATCAGTGCAACCCCATGAATGGCAACTCACCCCACACCCCACACACCTGAACCCCATCACCCTCTCCCATTCCCTGTGCTCCAGGGACCCCCACCCCACCAGCCTCCAGTGCACATACCTGACACACACCCCCACCCCAAGTGCAGCCCAACCCACCTCTCCTGCACCCCTCCTGAGCACTCCCTCCCCTTCCCTGTTCCCTGCAGGCTGTTGCCAGCACACAAAGGTTGTGGCCATTGACCTCCATACCTAGGCTACCCCTGCCCCCCACCCATAGTGTTGCATAGCCTCACCCCGCCCTCTCTGAGCTCATTGCATCTGTTTACGGCACTCCTAGGCCCAAGCATGAGCATGGGCTCCCAATCACGTCATTCAGTTCTGGGAATGCACTTTATCACAATCCTAGAATGCGCATGCACACAGTCCTCAGCCTCACTTTCCAGCTCTGAGAAAGTGCCGAACTTTGCAGCTGGGTCACATCTGCCCCCAATCCATGAACGCATAATGCTGACCTGCTGCTACAGCTCTGTGCATGTGCACAAAGGGCCCTGTGACTTAGGCCAGTGCAAACCAGGGTTATGCACCCAAGACCGGTGCACCTGCACAGCTACGTTCTCCCTGGCCACTGGGCGTCCATGTTCACAAGCATCAGTGTAACATCCCCAACCTGTGCCCATACCTGCTGTTCTAGTTTGCTAGCTGCTGGAATGCAACATACCAGAGATGGATTGGCTTTTAATAAAAGGGGATTTATTTTGTTGGTTCTTCAGAGGAAAGGCAGCTAACTTTCCACTGAGGTTCTTTCTTATGTGAGAAGGCCCAGGATGGTCTCTGCTGGCCATCTCTCCAGGCCCCTGGGTTCCAACAACTTTCCCTGGGGTGACTTCTTTCTGCATCTCCAAAGGCCTGGGCTGAGCTGCAAGTGCTGAGATAAGGAATGCCAAGCTGCTTAGGCTGTGCTACATTGTGCTCTCTCATTTAAGCACCAGCCAATTAAGTCAAACCTCATTCATTGCAGCAGGCACGCCTCCTAACCGACTGCAGATGTAATTAGCAACAGATGAGGTTCACGTATCATTGGCTCATGTCCACAGCAACAAAACTAGGTACATTCACCTGGCCAAGTTGACAACTGAATCTAACTACCACACCTGCCCTGAAACAAATCACCGTAATGAGTGCTCCACCCCATGCCCTGCTCCCTACTGTACAACTATCCTACAAACACAAGGCCTTAGACTACTGAAAGAAATCAACTCTGAAAGTAAATCAATCAAGACGCCACGAAGACAGCAGAAGATCACTAAGTATATTACAAGGCAGACAGATATAGCCCTGCCTAATGACCAAATTAAAACACTAGAGGAGACAGACCTTGGAACAACTAATTAAAGATGTTCATACAACTCTACTTAATAAAATAAGTGGGACAGCAAATGACATAAAGAAGATCAAGAAGACAATAGAAGAGCACAAAGAGGAGTTTGAAAGAATAAGTAGAAAAAAGGCAGAAATCACAGAGACTGAAGACTCTGTTTACCAAATAAAAAACACATAAGAGGCACACAACAACGGATTTGAAGAAACAGAAGAAAGAATAAGTGATATAGAGGACAGGATAATTGGCTTCAAAGACTCAAAACAGCAAATGACAAAAAACTTGGAAAAATTGTATGGGAATTCAGGGAAATGATAGACAAAACAAAGCACACAAATATAAAAATCATTGGTATCCCAGAAGGAGAAGAGAGGAGTAAAGGGCTAGGAAGAGTAGTTGAGAATATAATGAGGGAATACTTCTCAACCCTCATAAAGGACATAAATATACCAGTCAAAGGAGCCCAAAGAATCTAAACAGAATAAATTCAAATAGGTCTTCCCCAAGGCACATACTAATCAGTCTGTCAAATGTGGAAGAGAAGCAGAAAATCCTGAAAGTGGGAAGAGAAAAACAATCTACTACATACAAGGGAAACCAAATAAGACTGACTTCAGACTGCTCAACTAGCACCCTGGAGGCAAGAAGGCAGTGGCACGATATATTCAAGATCCTGAAAGACTTCCAGCCAAGAATTCTGTACCCAGCCAAATTGTCCTTCAAAATTGAGGGAGAGATTAAAGTTTTCACAGACAAAGTAGTCCGGAAAAAATTTGTCACCAAGAAACCAGCCCTACAAGAAATACTAAAAGGAGTTCTGCCCATTGAAAAACAAAGATAGGAGATAGAGGTCTAGAGGAGGGCACAGAATTGAAGAGTACCACTAAGCATAATTTAAATAATACAAAGAGAAAGAGGGAAAAAATATATAGATCTGACAAATAAAATGAAAAAGATAAGATGGTGGACTCAAGAAATGCCTTTTCAGTATAACTTTGAATGTTAATGGACTAAACTTACCGATTAAAAGATACAGATTGGCAAAATGGATTAAGAAACACAATCCAGCTATAGGCTGCTTACAAGAAACTCATCTTAGACACAAGGATAACAATAAATTGAAAGTGAAGGGTTGGAAAAAGATTTTCCACACAAGTTGTAACCAAAAGAAAGCAGGAGTAGCTATACTAATATGAGACAAAACAGACTTCAAATGTAAAGACATCATAAGAGACAAAGAAGGATGCTATATACTAAGTAAAGGGTCAATTCATCAAGAAGATATAACAATCACAAATGTTTAGCTCCCAATCAAGGAGCTCCAAAGTACATGAGACAGACATTGGCAGAACTGAAGAAAGCAGTACATGTTTCAACAATAATAGTAGGAGACTTCAACACACCACTCCCCTCTATAGATAGAACAACCAGCAGAAGATCAACAAGGAAACAGAGAAGTTAAATAACTTGATAAATGAATTAGACCTAACAGACATATATAGGTCATTGCACCCAAAAGCACAAGGTTATACATTCTTCTCTAGTGCTCATGGAACATTCTCCAGGATAGATCATATGCTGGGGCACAACACAGGTCTTTATAAATTTAAAAACTTTGCAATTATTCAAAGCACTTTCTCTGATCACAACGGGATGAAGCTGGATCTCAATAATCACCAAAGAATGAAAACATTCACAAATATTTGGAGATTAAATAATACACTCTTAAACAATCAGTGAGTCAAAGAAGAAATTGCTAGAGAAATCAGTAGCTATCTGGAAATGAGTGAAAATAAGAATACAACTTATCAGAACTTATGGGATGCAGCAAAGGCTGTGCTGAGAGGGAAATTTATTGCCTTAAATGCCTATATTAAAAAACTAGAAAGAGCAAAAATTGAGGGCTTAACAACAAACCTGGAGAAACTTGAGAAAGAACAGCAAACTAACCCCAAAGCAAAAGAAGAAGAGAAATAACAAAGATTAAGCAGAGATAAATAAATGGGAGAACAAAAGAACATAAGAAAGAATCAATAAAACCAAAAGTTGGTTCTTTGAGAAAATCAATAAAATTGATGGGCTGCTAGCAAGACCGACAAAGAAAAAAGGAGAGAGGATGCAAATAAACAAAATCAGAAATGAGAAGGGATGCATTACTACAGAGCCCGAAGAAATAAAAGAAATCATAAGAGGATACTATGAACAACTATATGCCAACAAACTAGACAACTTAGATGAAACGGACAAATTCCTGCAGACACACAAACAAGCTACACTAACTCAGGAAGAAATAGAAGATCTCAACAAACAAGTCACAAGTAAAGAAATTCAATCAGTCATCAAAAATTTTCCTACAAAGAAAAGCCCAGGGCCAGATGGTTTCATAGGGGAATTTTATCAAACATTCCAGAAAGAACTAACACCAGTCCTGCTCAAACTTTTCCCAAAAAAATTGAGGAAAAAGGAACTCTACCTAACTCATTTTATGAAGCCAATATCATTTAAATACCAAAACCGAGTAAAGATGCTATAAGAAAGGAAAATTACAGGCCAATCTCCCTAATGAACATAAATGCAAAACTTCTCAATAAAATATTAGCAAATCGAATCCAAAAACACATTAAAAGACACCATGCTCAAGTGGGGTTTATAACAGGAATGCAAGGATGGTTCAACACAAGAAAATCAATTAATGTAATACAGCACATTAACAAATCAAAAGGGAAGAATCACATGATCATCTCGATTGATGCTGAAAAAGCATTTGACAAAATTCAACATCCTTTTCTGATAAAAGCATTCCAAAAAATTGGAATCAAAGGTAACTACCTCAATATGATAAAGGGAATATATGAAAAACCGATAGCCAGTATCGTACTCAATGGAAAGAGACTGAATGTTTTTCCCCTAAGATCAGGTACAAGACAAGGATGCCCATCAACACCACTATCATTCAACATTGTGCTAGAAATTCTAGATAGAGCAATCAGGCAGGACAAAGAAATCAAAGGCATCCAAATTGGAAAGGAAGAAGTAAAACTCTCATTATTTGCAGATGATATGATACTATACTTGGAAGATCCTGAGAAATCTACAGCAAAGTTACTTGAGCTAATAAATTCAGCAAGGAGACAGGATACTAAATTAATGTGCAAAAATCAGTAACACTTTTATACACAAGCAATGACCTAGCTGAGGAGTCAGTTAAGGAAAAAATCCCATTCAAAATAGCAACTAAAAGAATCAGATACTTAGGAATGAACTTAACAAGGGATGTAAAGAAGTTGTACACAGAAAACTACATAACATTGCTAAAAGAAATCAAAGGAGATCTAAATAGGTGGAAAGACATTCCCTGCTCATGGATAGGAAGGCTAAATATAGCTAAGATGTCAATTCTCCCCAAGTTGACCTACAGATTCAACACAGTACCGATCAAAATTCCAACAACCTACTTTGAAGACTTGGAAAAGCTAACTACCAAATTTATCTGGAAGGGAAAGAGACCTGAATAGCTAAAAGCATCCTAAAAAAGAACAATGAAGTGGAGGATTAACACTCCCTGACTTTAAAACATAGTATAAAGCCACAGTGGTCAAATAGCATGGCACTGGAACAAAGACAGAAGCATCAACCAGTGGAATCAAATCAAAAGTGCAGAAATAGACCACCAAATCTATGATCAACTGATTTTTGACAATGCCCCCAAATCCTCTGAACTGGGACAAAATGATCTTTTCAATAAATAGGCATGGAAGAAATGGATATCAATAGCCAAGTGAATGAAAGAGGACCCCTATCTTACACCTTACACAAAAATTAACTCAAAGTGGATCAAACACCTAAATATAAGAACTAGCACCATAAAGCTTCTAGAAGAAAATGTAGGGAAACATCTTCAATACCAAGTGATAGGAGGTAGCTTCCTAAACTTTACACCCAAAGCACAAGCAACAAAAGAAAAATAGATAAATGGGAACTCCTCAAAATCAAATGTTTCTTCACCTCAAAAGTTTTTGTCAAAAAGGTGAAGAGGCAGCCAACTCAATGGTAGAAAATATTTGGACATAACATATCAGACAAAGCTTTTATTTCCTGTATATACAAAGAAATCCTACAACTCAACAACAAAAGAACAAACAATCCAATTATGAAATGGGCTAAAGATATGAATAGGCATTCTTCTGAACAGCAAATACAGGTGGCTCAAAAGCACATGAAGAGATGTTCATTTTCACTGGGTATAAGGGGAATGCAGATCAAGACTACAATGAGCTACCACCTCACACTATAAGAATGGCTGCTATTAAACAAACCGGAAACTATAAATGTTGGAGAGGATATGGAGAAACTGGGACACTTACACACGGCTGGTGGGAATGTATAATGGGGCAGCCACTATGGAAGACTGTTTGGCAGTTCCTTAGGAAACTAAATATCTTGCTGCCCTATGACCCAGCAATAGCACTACTTGATATATACCCAGAAGAGCTGAAAGCAATGACACAACAGACATTTGTACACTGATGTTCATAGCAGCATTACTCACAATCGCCAAGATATGGAAACAAACCAAATGCCCATCAACAGATGAGTGGATCAACAAAATGTGGTATATACATACAAAGGAATATTATGCAGTGGTAAGACAAAATGATGTCCAGAAGCACATGACAAGATGGATGAGCCTTGAGGACATAATGCTGAGTGAAATTAGCCAGACACAAAAGGACAGATACTGTATGATTCCACTTTAATGACCAGCATAAAGGTGGCTGAAGGATGCACTGATGGAGAAGTAGATTGGTGTATGATTGTATTGTACTCCTACAAAAAGAAACAATGTCATGAGTCATGCAATGATGTGAATGAACATGTGGGACATTTGGTGAGACAAATTAAGCCAGGAACAAAAAAACAACAATGGTATGGTCACCTTTAGAAAATGCTTATAAGAAAACAGGGGCCTAGATTGTAAGCTTTTAGAGTAGACACATTAAATCCAGAGTGATGATTATTATTTCTGGATTTTGAGAGGCTGTTTTATATATATATATAACCTGATGTTTAGAGATAAGAACGAAGCCAAACAGGTTGGCATTAAAGTAATTCAGAATGCAATGATAAGGAAGACAGGGTCTATATTTTAGAACCACACATACTCTTTGAGACCAATGGAAGAAAGGCTTATTTGGTCTGAACTGAAATTTTCTGTAGTGCACAATCTAATTCAACTTATCTGTATAGCTCATCTGAACAACTGAAACACAGGAAGTACAGAATAAGAAAGAGGTCTTTTAATCCTATATAGATTATGTAATGCCTGGAAACATCCTAGAGTATATTAAGCAGATAATCAAAAAGTATTGGCTAAGTATCCTGAGGGAGGGGAGAAAGACTATGGAACTATTAAACCTTACCATCAGGTAACCCCCTGATACTGTGTCAAACCTTAGGGATATCCAAATCAATAAGCCATGCCTTTGATCATGAGGCTTACTCTGGTGAAGCTTCTGTAGGTAGCAGAGAAGCTTAGATTACCTATAGGCATGCCAAAGAGTTATTTCTGGAGGACCTCTGTTGTTGCTCAGATGTGGTCTCAGTCTCTCTAAGCCCAACTCTGCAAGTGAAATCATTGCCCTCCCCCCTACGAAGGACATGACATCCAAGGGTGAAAATCTCCCTAGTGATGTGGGAGATGACTTCCAGGGATGAATCCAGACCTGGCACTGTAGGATCAACAATTACATCCTGACCAAAAGGGGGGTAAGAAATGTAATTAATAAAGTATCAGTGGTAGAGAGAGTTCAAATAGAGATGAGAGGCTACTCTGAAGGTTGGTCTTATGCAAGCTTCAGGTAGACCTTGCTACCTGTCATAACCTGCCAACTCCCAACCAGGACCATTCCAGCCAATCCTAAAGAACACCTAGGGCAATATATAAGATTCCACAAGGGTTTCAGGCATTAGAGTAACTTTCCAGAAACCTACAACCTCCAGATGGGTCCCTGGCCCACATAAGTTCTGAAACCTAGCCCAGCCTCTCCAGGACATCAGATAGTTCCATCTCCCTACCCCATATTAGTGACAGACCCTTCCAATAGCAAAAATTTAGAATTGCCATAGCCCAAACAACTCCAAAGAGAAGGATGGAAAGATCAAAGGTGATGGTGGAATTATATATATAAGATAGGACCTAACGAATGAATATGAATGCTGAATCATTAAATTGCTATCTCTTTTTGTCTCCAGTATTCTAGAGCAGCTAGAAGTAAAAACCTAAAGTTGTGAAATTGTAACCCATGTCAAAGTCTGAAATATGTTCTCCCACTAATTGTGGTGCTGTGCTTTGAAATTTATAGCTTTTTTTGTATATATGTTATTGTTCACAAAAAAAAGAAGGAAAAAAAAGTCGACTGTGATGATTAAAAAAAAAGCCCTCTAGCCTCCTATAGTCTGAAGCAGCTAGAAGGAAAAATATGAGAGGATCATATGGTAGCCCATGACAAACTCTGGGATCTATCTTGTAACCACTTTTTGAAGAGTGCTTTGAAAACTATTACTTTTTTTATTTCTTTGCTTTGTATATATGTTATACTATAAATTAAAAAAAAGTTAAAAAAAGGAATGAATTACTTTAATGCCTGTATCTGGGAAGCCAATGGAGAGGCCTTCCTGGACACTGCTAGGTGATAAGTAGATCCGGAGATGAGATCACCCTGGATTTAGGGTGGGTCTTACATCCCGTGACTGGTGTCCTTTAAACAGAAATGATAGGCAGATTTGAAACACAAGCAGGAGGGAAGACCGTGGGAAACAGGAGCAGCCACAGGAGGGACGCATCTATAAGTCAAGGTAGAAGGATTGCCAGAGGTGTTAGGAGAGAAAGGGTGTTAGGAGGAGAGGCAGGAACTGGATTCTCCCTCAGACTCTCCAGAAAGAACAACCCTAATGATACCTGGATTTTGGACTTTTGTCCCCCAAAACTGTGAAAGAACAAATTTCTGTTGTTTTAAGCCACCAAGTTTGTGGTCATTTGTCACAGCAGCCCTAGGAAACTAATACTAGAGGGTTTTAACTACATTTTACATTTGACCAAGCTACTGGCATCATGATTTTGTTTTGTTTCCCTTTGTTTTATTAAATCACCTGTCACTGAAAGCAAAAATTTCTTCCAAAATCACTTGGAAGCATTTACAGATAGAATTCTGGAAGATGAATGACAGTTGTTGCATGGATCATTCACATCAATTCTTCCAGCTTTGAAAATCATCTATTATTGATTATTATTAACTATTACCTACAATCTAAATAGATTCATGATCTATGTTAGGAAGTTGGTCATTTCTATTGCCTCTAGTCACACTGTGTGTACACACATATAATTTTGTTTTAATGATGCAGCATAGTGTGGTCTTTTTTAAACCATTAGAGCAATAACTAGGAATCTAAATTTATATTAGAATTCAACCACATGTGGTGCTATGAATGAAAATAATTGTTGAGGCAATTATTGAATCTAGACATGGTCAAGGAAACAATGACAGCAGAAACTTACACATTTCCTTCTATAGCTGGCAAATTTCTGTGACATCAAATGTCAGATGCATCCTAATTCCAGAAACATTTAAAGGAGTAAAAACATCTTAGAATTGAGCAAATCTGGTGTTTTGATTTTATAGCTTAACACTTAATGCTCTGAGCATCTTTTGCTCTCCTATTAGGTCCTCCATGCTTAGATAGATTTGCTCTCTGATGCTCGCAGCTCTCCTGTATTAGTGGAGGGCACAATTCTGGAGTAGCAATACTAGTCTGAGTCATATACTTGCCCAAAATGTGGAGGATTCTGTTCTCAGAGTCAAGCCTAGTTCTTGCTCTTTTGAAGCAAATGTAGAAGAAAACTCAGGGCACTTAGAGGCCCACAGATCACTGAAGCAGTTATCCATAATATTCCCCCTTTTCTCTCTAATGAGAACAAGGTTACACAACCTTCAGTATTACCCATACTATTTTCAGCTATCTGCTCGTGAGGTTTGTTTTTTTTTTTTTTTTTGGCTCATATTTTCAAGCTGGTCTTCTAGACCCCCTTCCTCATTTTATTGGGTAATAGATTTTGGCTGTAACTGGATATCTGCTTCAAAGGCATAAAATATTCAGGCTTTATTTCTAAATAACTACCCTCCCCTCAGTTCAAAATAAATATGACAAGTCATGATATCATCTAATCATAACACCATTAACTAACCTAAGGCAAATTTGTCAGATAGGCTTCTCTCCTTTCTCTCTCTCTTTCTCTCTCTTTTCCTTTCTCTCTCTCTGACTCTCTCTCCCCACCCCATCTCAAAGTCCAGGATGGCATAATTTATGGATAATGATTTTTCTTAGGAATTTCACAAACATATCCCATTGGATACAATGTTTTTTTTAATTTATCTTTCTGGGAAAGGTGCACCTTGATATAGGTAGAGCTTATTTGCAAACCACAGTCAATAGTCACAATTCTTCATTTCAGTTTCTTACCAAGTGAGAGAAAAACAATTATATGGTGATTGCAATTCAGCTTCAATAAAGGGGAAGGGGAATCAATACAAAAACCTATCGAAATTCTTTAAGGAATTTGAAACCAGTAGAAAACATGAGCCTTCCTCTGCAGAGCTTGACAGTTCTTTCCGCAAGACAAATTGAAAGAGAGACAATTACCTCTAGATCCAAGCAGTCTAAATAAGCATTTCCTAGACACTCTGATTTGCTCTTCAATTCCTCTGATTTGCTCTTTAGAGCTTGGGTTTTGGGATAGACACCACTGAGTTCAAATCCAGGACCCACTATTTAATTGCATAACATTTGGGAGCCTATTTAATCTCCCCAAGCATCAGTTTCCTCATATTATAACAATAGGAATACTCTTCTACTCAGAAAGCTATTGTGAGGATTATGTCAGAAAATACATTAAAGTGCTTTTGGCACATACCAAGATCTTCATAAATGATATCTCCCATGATTATTTTTACTCAGTAGTGATCAGTTAGCAACAGATACAGTGATAACTACTAATAGTGATTTGGGAATGTATTACTAACTCTTCCCAAACTTAGTGGCTTAAAATAATAATTTATTTAGCTCATGTCCCGTATGTTAACAGTTGGACTGGGCTGAGGTGACTACTTCTTCTGCGGGTCTTGGTTTGGTTTCCTCTCAAATCTGCTCAACTCCTGGGTCAGCTTGGACTGGCTGGTTTCTGAAGGACTGATTTGGGATGGGTGGGATGCCTGGGCCGGCTCTCCAGGCTAGACCAGGCTTCTTCCCAAATACTCCCTAAGTCTCTGCTTCTACAATGCATATCACTATTCCATTGACCAGCCAAAAGGCCAATGTGGAGAAAGATTTTCAATGGTGGAAAAAGATTTTTCCCCTTTTTTGGGGGAAGAAGCCACAAAATCAACTGCAATGGTGTTTATACAGCTAGGGGAAGAATCTGAAACCATTTTTCCAATCTACCAAAAAGAGCCTCTCCCAAAACTCTGATATATCTATTTTTGTTCTTGCCTTTATATCCTTTATATTTATCACTTTTCTTCCTTTCTTCCTCCCTCCCTCTCTTTCTGTTTTCTCCCTTTTCCTCCCTTTTTCTCCCTTTTTCCCTCAAATACTTACGAAGCACCTGGTATGTTCTATTTATAGGTGATACAGTAATGAATAAAATTTTATTCCAGTTGCCAAAAAGTCTTGCAAAGGACCTCACTGCCTACCACCATATTTAAGAGATTTTTTCTTCCTTTTTAGCGGCTCTACTACACCCAGTGTTAAATGCTAATGCCAGCTAGCATTTTAGTAAATAACAGAGAGAAAATGCTTTCCTCTAATTGTTCAAAATGATAGTGTTTCTAAGGGTTTCCAGCTGTTTCGTCTGATTTAATCAGACTCTTAACTTTATTATCTCAGGATTCTGCCCCCTATCCACTTGCTTCTCTTTTTAAGCACAGATAATTGTGACATTCGTCTTCTAAATGACAAGTGCATGGCTTGCACAGAAAGGATTGGGAATGACCTTCTGGTTTAGCCGTTTTTCCTCTTCATTGGTTCTCATGTGCAGTTCCAACTGCTTTGGTGAGCACATAAGTGAGTTTATTACTCTGGAATTCAAATATAGGATTTTAACGGAAAAGGCCTAGAAAGGTGTATAAGGCTCTGAATGAGGGTCTCAGTCTGCCTCAGCTCTTCCCTAGGGCAGTGAAGCTCAGTCTCACTGCACACAGGAAGCACCTGGGGAGCTGTTAAACTATGTTAATGCCCAGGCCAAATTGCAGACCAACTACATCAGAATCTTCAGAATATTTGGGAAAGGGATCCAGGCATTGGTAATTCTTAAAGCTTCCTGGGTGATTCCAAAGTTCAGTTTGGTTTGAGAACCATTGTTTTGAGGAGAGCCATGGGCATACAAAACAAAGAGTTTCTCTTCATTCTGAAATTAAAGAAAATTAAGTCCAGAGAGGTCAAAGATCATCAAAAGGCCAGATAAGCCAGGTTTCTTAAGCCAAATTCCATGAGTTTTGTGCTTCCTAAGAACTGGAAAGAACTGAGTCATCATTAAATAATGATAGAAATAAAAAGTAAAAAAAATTTAAAGTGGATATTATTGATTAAATATTTAGTTGCAGGGAAAACTAACAAATGAGATTATTAAACTGAACCATTATGACCATTTGAGAATAAATCTTTGGAAGAAGTAAATATCCTTATAGTTATATCTTATGAACTGTAAATTTGTTGGCAATTACCCTTGAAGCATTAAAATGTGTGTTAATCAAAAGTGAATAATTTCAGTGCAGGATTTACAAATTGGAACAAATTTGGACTAAACTGGAAGCAGCGATCATTTGAGCAATATAGGCTAAAAACTCTAGTAGAATGTCAACAGTGGTCTTTCTAATACTAATTTGAGTTTTAATTATTTTCCAGGAAGGGATAAAACATCAAGGGGCAAACGTCTTTTATTTTTAATAGCATATATTCTGAGAATTAACGAGGAAACATGAAAAAAGAAAGTATTCTTCTATTTCAGTGTTAGTGAATGATATTCTTTGTTGAAGTTGACATTGGTTTTTTAAAAATATTGTTATTGAGAAATATTCATATACATACAGTCCATACATGATATACATACAGTGGCTCACAATGTCATCACATAGTTCTGTATACTCACCATGATCATTTTTAGAACATTTGCATCACTCTAGAAAAAGAGAAAAGAGAAAAGAAAAAACTCATACATCCTGTACTCATTACCCCTTACCCCTCCCTCTCATTGACCACTAGTATTTCAATCTACCCAGATATTTTTTACTCCTTATTCGCACCCTACACCCCCCTCCCCGCCGTTATTTATTTTTTATCCTTATTTTTTACTCATCTGTCCATACCCTGGATAAAAGAAGCATCAGACACAAGGTTTTACAGTCATATTGTAAAAGCTATTATCTTTATACAATCGTCTTCGAGTATCAGGGCTACTGGAATATAACTCAACAGTTTCAGGTACTTCCCTACAGCCACTCCAATACACCATAAACTAAAAAGGGATATCTTACATAATGCAGAAGAATAACTTCCAGGATAACCACTCGACTCTGTTTGAAATCTCTTAGCCACTGAAACTTTTGTCTGATTTCTCTCTTCCCTCTTTTGGTCAAGAAGACTTTTCTCAATCCCAGGAAGCCAGGTGCTGGCTCATCCCAGAAGTTTTGTCTCTTGTTGCAGGGAAATTTAGACGCCGGAAGTCATGTAGGGGGGAGGGCAATGAGTTCACCTGCCAAGTTGGCTTAAAGAGAGAGGCCAAATCTGAGCAACAAATGAAGTTCTCTGGGAGTAACTCTTAGGCATAACTATAAGTAGGCTTAGTTTATCCTTTGCAGGAATAAGTTTCATATGAACAAACCCCAAGTTTGAGGTCTCAGCCTATTGAATTGGTTGTCCCCACTGCTTTTGAGAATAGCAGAAATTCCCCAAATGGGGAATTTGAATATTTCCTTCTTTCTCCTCAGTCCCTCAAGGGTAAATTGCAAATACTTTTTTATTCACTGCCCAAATTACTTTGGGATATATCAGGGCATCACAATAACCTGGACAAACCACCAAGATCTTATGTCCTAGTCAAGATTCCACGTACTTATGGTGTTCAACTAAACTGACCATACAAGTTAAATTTGGTAGCGTGCTACCTAAAATATAAATTTTGCACCAAATAAATGTCTCTCCCTTTGATCTTGCATAGAGGTTGAAGTTTGTAAATACAGTCCAAATCATCCTTTACCCAGTATTCTGATATACCTTAGTCCTATCCAGATAAGCTTCATTCATATATCTAGACAAAGTCTAATCACTTTTTCAGCTTTTTTAACAGTTGCTGAATGGGGTACTGCTAACTTTCACAGCTTCAGTGCTCTAACTTTGAGTCGCAGGTGTTACATAAATACCCGAAGTTTCAGGAAATGACCAGGTTGTATACAAATAGCTCAGTATCTCAGAATTTAGAAATACCATTTACAACCCCTTAATGCATGTGACTGCTGTAAGAGCTTACAATCTAGGACCCTTTACAATAGGCACCAACTTAATAACCCATGCTCTCAACTTCAATTCACTGAATTTGTATATTCTAGTTAGTCCATATGAGTGCAGCATGATATTATTTGTCTTCTTCTTTCCGCTTTTCATTCAACATATTGTCCTTAACATTCCTTCACCTATGCCTCACAATTTCATTCCTTCTTGTGGCTGCTCAGTAGTCTGTTGTATGTAAACACCTCAGTTCCTCCTTCCATTCCTCAATCGTTGTACCCTTAGGCCACCTCCAAACATTGTGAATCAGGAACACTGCCACCATAAATACCAGTGTGCAAATGTCCATTAATGTCACCCTTCTCAGTTCTTCCAGGTATATATATAGCAACAGGTTGAAAGATCATATGGCAACCCCACCCCTAGCCTCCTGTGGAACCACCACACTGCCCTCCAGAGGGGCTGCACCTCTCAGCTTCCCTACCAACAGTGAATAGGTACATTTCTTTCTCCACATTTTCTCTAGTACCTGCTTCTCACTGCTCATTTTTTATCAATTTTATAGACATGCCTTCACCACCATAATCTATATGATGACATTACCTTTTCTTCTGCATGGAATTCATACCCCTCCTCTATGCCCCCCACTTGTTGACATTTAGTTTTGGCATACTGCCTTTGTTATATTCAGTGGAAGCATGCTACATTGTTACTATTGACTATAGACCCTAGCTTGCATTGATTGTACCTTTTCCTATATACTATCCATTTTCAACCCCTTGCAATGTTGACATTCATTTCTTCTCCCCCATGCAAAAATGTTTTTATATTTGTACATTTAATTCCAATCATTGTCCACTCTAGGCATGCCTAAATTATACTCAGTTTTTATCCTCATCTTTCCTTCTGGTTTCACATAGGCCACTAACCTTCTCACTCAACCACATTCACATTCAGCTTCATTCAGTGTGCTTATATTACTGTGCTACTGTTATAGCTTGCAAGCTACAGTTCTAAGGTCATGAAAATGCCCAAATTAAAGCAAGGCTATAGAAATGTCCAATCTAAAGCATCCAGGGAAAGATTCTGCATTCAGGGTTTCTCTCAGCTAGAAAAGCACATGGTGAACATGGTGACACCTGCTAGCTTTCTCTCCAGGCTTCCTGTTTCATGAAGCTCCCCAGGGGCATTTTGTTTCTTCATCTCCAAAGGTGTCTAGCTGCATGGGCTCTCATGGCTCTCATAGCTCTGAAGCTTTTTCCAAAATATTTCCTCTTTTAAAGGATTCCAGTGAAGTAATCAAGACCCATGTGGAATGAGTGGAGTCACAACCCCCTTCTAATCAAGGGTTAATACCCACAATTGGGTGTGCCACATTTCCATGGAGATAATCTTATCAAATTTCCAACCTACAGTGCTAAATAGGGATTAGAAGAAACAGCTGCCTTCACAAGATAGATCAGGATTAAAACATGGCTTCTTTAGGGTACATAATCCTTTCAAACCATCACAGCTACCATCAGGTGGTGTTGTGCTATCCATTTCTGAACTTTTACAATCAGTCCTGTTGCACAATCTGGATTCCTTCAGCACTAATGCCCAATCTCAACTCTCTGTCTATCTCCTGATAACCAGTGTTCTTAACTTTAACACTCAAAGTTTATTTCTTGTGAGACCATATGGTATTTGTCCTTTTGTTTCTGGTGAATTTCACTCAGCATAAGGTCCTCAAGTTTCATCTACATTGTTACATGCTTCATGACCTTATTCTGTCTTACAGCTGTGCAATATTCAACCCTATGTATATATGACAGCTTGTTTAGCCACCCATCCATTGATGGACATTTGGGCTGTTTCTACCTCTTGGCAACTGTAAATAGTGCTGCTATAAATATCGGTGTGCAAATACCCATTTGTGTCCTTCCCTTCAGTTCCTCTGGATATTTACCTAGTAATGGGATTGCTGGATCATATGGCAATTCTATACTTAGTATCCTGAGGAACTGCCAAACTCCCTTCTAGAGTGGTTGTACCATTTTACATTCTCATCAACAGAGGATATGTGTGTCTCTTTTGCCTCATCCTCTCCAGCTCTTGTCTTTTTCTGTTTATTTATTTATTTTTTTTTGATAATGGCCATTTTGTGTGGTGTGAGGTATCTCATTGTGGTTTTGATATTTCCTTAAATTTTCTTCTAACAGTTTTATGGTCTTAACTCTAATGTTTAGGTCTTTGATTCATTTGAGTTAATTGTTGTATAAGGTGTGAGATAAGGATTCTCTTTCATTCTTTTCTATGTGGATATCCAATTCTCCAAACACCATTTATTGAAGGGGTTGCTCTGCTCTAGGTGGGTTGGATGGACCACCTTACCAAAGAACCATTATCAAAAGATGAGAAGGTCTATTTATAAACACTCAGTTAGATTCCACTCGGGTCAGTATATCTATCTTTATGCCAGTAACATGCTGTTTTGACTGTTGTAGCTTCATAATATGCTTTTAAGTCAGGTCATGTGAGACTTCTCACTTCATTTTTCTTCCTCAAGATATTTTTAGCTAGCACACCCTGCCCTTCCATAATAATACGGTTATTGGTTTTTCCATTTCTGCAAAGTAAGTTGTTGGGATTTTAACTAGTATTGCATTGAATCTATAAATCAATTTGGGTAGAATTGACATCTTAACTATATTTAGTCTCCAATCCATGAACATGGTATGAACTTCTATTTAATTAGGTCTTCCATGATTTCTTTTAGCAATTTCTTGTAGTTTTCTGCGTATAGGTCTTTTGTGTCCTTAATTAAATTTATTACTAAATATTTGATATATATATATATTTTTTTGCTATTGTAAAAGGAATATTTTCCTTGATTTTACCCCTCCGATTGCTCATCACTGGTATATAATATACTACTGATTTTGGGGTGTTGATCTTGAACACTGCCACTTTGCTGTACTCACTTATTAGTTCTAGTAGGTTTCCTGTGGATTTTGGGGGGATTTTCGACAGAATATATCATATCATCTGCAAAGAGTGAAAATTTTACTTCTTCCTTTCCAATTTGGATGCCTTTTATTTCTTTTTCTTGTCTAATTGCTCTGGCTAGAACCTCCAACACAATGTTGAATTACAATGGTGACAGTGAATACTTGTCTTATTCCTGATCTTATCTTAGAAGGAAAGCTTTCAGTCTTTCCCCATTGAGGATGATGATGGCTGTGGGTTTTTCATATATTCCATTCATCATATTGAGGATGTTGCCCCCATTCTTATCCTTTGAAGTGTTTTCATCAAGAAAGGATTTTAATTTTGTGGAATGCCTTTTCTGCATCAAATGTGATTTTTCTGCTTTGACTTATTAATATGGTGTATTACATTAATTGATTTTCTTGTGTTGAAATAGCCTTGCATACTGGGAATAAATCCCACTTGGTCATGGCATATATTTTAATGTGCTGCTGGATTCAATTTGCAAATATTTTGTTGAGGATTTTTACATCCATATTCATTAAAGACATTGGTCTGTAATTTTCTTTTCCTATAGTATATTTGTCAGACTTTGGTGTTAGGGTGATATTGGCTTCATAGAATGAGTTAGGTAGCCTTCCCTCCTCTTCAATTTTTTTTGAAGAGTTTGAGCAGGATTGGTACTAATTTTTTCTTCAATCCTTGGTAGAATTCACCATCTGACCCTGGCCTTTTCTTTTTTGGGAGCTTCTTGATGACTGATTCAATCTCTTTACTTGTGATTGGTTTCTTGAGGTCATCCATTTCTTCTCAAGTCAATGTTGGTTGTTCATGCCTTCCTAGGAGTTGTCCACTTCATCTATGTTGCCTAATTTATTTAGCATATAGTTGCTCATAGTATCCTCTCATTATCTCCTTTATTTCTGTGAGGTCAGTGGTCATGTCACCTCTTCCATTTCTGATTTTATTTATTGGAATCTTCTCTCTGTCTCTCTCTCTCTCTCTCTCTCTCTCTCTCATTTTGTCAGTCTAGCTGAGGGTCCATCGATTTTCTTGATTCTCAAAGTATCAACTTCTGGTTTCTGTTGAGTTTCTCAATTGTTTTCATCTTCTCAATTTCATTTATTTCTGTTCTGATCTTCCTTTTGCTTGCTGTGGGGTTAGTTTGCTGCTCTTTCTCTAGTTCTTCCAAGTGACTAGTTAATTCTTCGATTTTTGTTCTTTCTTCTTTTTTATTATAGGTGTTTATGGCAATAAATTTTCCTCTCAGTACTGCCTTTGCTGTATCCCATAAATTTTTATATGCTGTGTTTTCATTTCCATTTGCCTCAAGATATTAACCAATTTCTCTTATAATTTCTTCCTTGACCCACTGGTTGTTTAAGAGGGTGTTGTTTAGCCACTATATATTTGTGAATTTCGGGCCCTCTGCCTGTTATTGATTTCCAACTTCAGTCCATTTTTGTGCTGGTTTGAAAGGATTATGTACCCTAGAAAAGCCATGTTTTAATCCTGATCTGTCTTGTGGATTTTTAATCCCCATTCAGTACTATAGCTTGGAAACTTGATTACGTTATCTAAATGGAGATATGACTAACCCAATTGTGGTTTTTAACCTTTCAATAGAGGAAGTTGTGACTCCACCTATTCCAGGTGGGACTTGATTAGTTTATTGGAATCCTTTAAAAGAGGAAGCATTTTGAAGAGAGCCACAGAGTCCGCCAGCCAGTGACCTTTGTAGATGAAGAAGGGGGAGCTTCATGAGACAAGAAGGTTGGAGAGAAAGCTAGCAGACAATGCCATGTTCACCATGTGACTTTCCAGTTGAGAGAGAAACCCTGAACTTCACTGGCCTTTCTTGAGTGAAGGTAACCTCTTGCTGGTGCCTTAATTTGGACATTTTTATAGACCTGTTTTAATTGGGACATTTTCACAGGACTTAGGACTGTTAAACTTACAATTTAATATATTCCCCTTTTTAAAAGCCATTCCATTTCTGGTATATTGCATTCTGGCAGCTAGCAAACTAGAACAGATTTTGGTACTGGGGAGTGGGGTGCTGCTGCAGCTTTTTAAATGGATAAGGGAAAGATTTTGGAAGAATTCTGAGAAGCTTGATAGAGAAGGTCTAGAATGCTTTGAAGAGACTGTTGGTAGATATGTGGACTCTAAAGACACTTCTGATAAAGCCTTAGACAGAAATGAGGTATGTGTTATTATAGACTGGAAGGAAAGTGGGCCTTGTTTTTAAATTGCAGATAATCTGGCAAAGTTGATAGTGGCTTTGACTGGAAGGCAGATTTTAAAAGCTATGAACTTGGATATTTAGCAGAAGAGATCTCCAAATTAAATGTGGAAAGTACAGCCTGGTTTCTTCTCATAGCTTATAGTGAAATGCAACAGGAAAGAGATAAGCTGAAAACTAAACTCTTGGGTACAAAGAAACCAGAAATTGAAGTTCTGGAAAATTCTGGGCTTCCAGAAAGGGAGACCACAGAGAAAAGTGCCCTGTGTGAGGATTTAACCAAATATGGAAACCAGCCAGCCATTTCAGAGAAAGCCAGGATTGGACATGGAGTTATCCAGGAAGGATTTATGGAAACTTCTTATGTCTTGTCTTCTTATGTCATGTAGTCATTCAATTCCCTGAGACCTGGTTCATGTTTTTCCTTTGTTTTCCCTATATTTTCCTTTGTGTGTTGGATTTCAGATGTCCAGTCCTCTAGCTCACTATTCTAATTTGCTAGCTGCCAGAATGCAATATACAGACATGGAATGGCTTTTAAAAAGGGGGAACTTAATAAGTTTCTAGTTTATAGTTTTACAACCAAGAAAATACCCCAATTAAAATAAGTCTATAGAAATGTCCAATCTAAGGCATCCAGGGAAAGATACCTTGGGTCAAGAAGGCCAAAGACGTTCAGTGTTTCTCTTTCAGCTGGTAGGGCACATGGCGAACATGGCAGTGTCTGCTGGCTTTCTCTCCAGGCTTTTTGCTTCTCCTGTTGGAGCCCAACAGGAGGCATTTTCCTTCATCTCCAAAAGTCACTGGCTGGTGGACTCTCTGCTTCATGGTTCTGTGGCATTCTGAAACTTTCTCCAAAATACTTCTTTATAGGATTCCAGTAAACTAATCAAGAGAATGATTAGAATGGGTGGAGACATGTCTCCATTTAATCAAATTTAATACCCACAATTGATTGAGTTAAATCTCCATGGAGATAACCTAATCAAGTTTCTGGCCTGTGGTGCTGAATAGGGATTAGAAGAAACCATTGCTTCCACAAGACTGATTAGGATTAAAATGTGGCTTTTGGTATAAAAGGTATATAAATCCTTTCAAACTGGCACATTTACTAATCCTTTCATCTGCCCCTTCAAATCTATTGTTGTAGATGTCCTTTTTTTTCATCTCTTCTATTGTGCCTTTCATTCCCATAAGTTCTGCAATTTGTTTTTTCAGCCTTTTGAATTCTTTTTAATGTTTGCCTAATGTCTTTTTTATATCTTCCCTCAACTCATTGATTTGATTTTTGATGAGATTTTCCTAACATCCTGAATTAGTTGTTTCAATTCCTATATCTCATTTGAGATGTTGGTTTGCTCCTTTGACTGGGCTATAGTTTCTATTTTCCTAGTATGACTCATTATTTTTTGCTAGTGTCTAGTCATCCAATTTCCTTAATTAGTTCATTCTGGAGGTTTTCACTCTTTTACCTAGAGTTTTCCTTCTGGATGACTTTGTCCTCTATCTGTTCTTTAGCATTCAGTTCAACTTATTCTAGACCTCTTGCATAGGCTCCATTTTACTGATCAGAATTTTTCAGTTCTTGTGTTTCTGTTTCTTGTCCTGTCTACATAAAGCCTCAGATCTGATTGACCCCAGTCAGATTTCCCCAGACCAGAAAGGCTCGTGCCTCAGGAGGGAAGAGTAGCCAGCATCAGTTTTCCCTGAGGGTGAGACCCAGTGGGTTGTCAGACTTTCCTATGAAGCCTCTAGACTCTGTGCTTTCCTGTCTACCCAGCTTGCGGCACTTGTCTGACAGCAGCTTCCCACCAGGTTAAAGTGATGGGGTGCCTTTAATTTAAGCAGACTCTCCCTGCCGGGCCTGTGGTTGAGACAGAGGTGAGGCAGTCGGTTGCCTAAATGTGCTGGTTTGAAAGGAAGTATGCCCCCTAAGAAAAGCCATGTTTTAATATAAATCCCATTTCATAAAGGTAGAATAATCTCTACTCAATGCTGTATGTTTGAAACTAATGAGATCATCTCCCTGGTTGATGTGATTTAGTTAAGAATGGTTGTTAAACTGGATTAGGGGATGACATGTCTCCACCCATTTGAGTG